>KN504504.1:0-11687 GCA_000787155.1 Scartelaos histophorus | reverse complement strand
GTTTGTTTTAATTGACTTTTAAAATAGTCCAGTGAGGAAATCGATTTGAGAGTCTGGGCTGAATCTCTGCATTGTCTCGTAGTAAAGGTGCGAACATCAATACGTAAAAAAGTTGTCAAAAGATCTGGGTAAATCATTTGATAAATTCACGTACTGATACATACAGATTGTCAGAGTATTTATGTGATACTTGCTCAACTTAGTATTGATTGACTGGGTTTTTTGTTAGAAAGAGAAAGTTTGTACATTTTATCATTTTGGAGTTGCAGACCATAGACTGTATACATAAATGGGCAGAGCTAATCCGTTAGCCACCACGTTCCAATAGGAAGTGTTCATGGAGACGCTTATGGCTCCTTCGACTCGACTTCCAATTCTATTCTGTTCACGCTTACGTCACAAACCAGGAAGACGTTTGGAAACATGCGATGACAAGTTCTGGCGGGCTCTGTTCGCGGTAGTAAGTCTGAAAAAATATCGGAAAAATGAAAAAAATTCTCAGTTTTTTCTTCGTTCCGTTACGTTCGGCTAATCGACAATTCCAACCACACCTCAGTTTTCATCGTTTCCTCACTGACGGATGCGATTAGGAGAGACGAGGGCGATTCGAGATCATTCCAAACAGCACATACGTATAAACGCTGCATTCTATTGCGCTCGGGACTCGGGGAAAAACCGACCACCACCTCGGGAAAGCGCAATCGAACGCCCAATCAAATCGGAGTTCCGAGACGCAAACTCGGGCTAGTTTGGAGCAGACCGAGTCGGATGGGTTTCTGAACATGTAATCGTCAAACAGCCATAACTGAGTCGCCGACAGCTAACGTTAGCTAACTCTATTTATTAGTAGGAGATAGCGACACCTGACGTTAACTACATAAGCTAACAAAATAAATATTAAACTTTTCCCGATTGTTGCAATGGAACGGATTTACAACGGATGTCGGAAGAATTTATCAAATACCGACTTTCAATGGAACGCAGCATTAGTCTTAATTTTACCGCTGAGCACATTTACTTCAGTGGGTTTTATCACAGTCGGGAACTACACCGGAAGTTGTCACCGCATGTTTCCAAACGTCTTCCTTTGCCGCAAGCATGAATAGAGTTGATTGACTTGATTGAAAAACTGTCAACTCCAGAAAAGTCTTTTCATTTTAAAATATTTGTATTAACCCACTCTAATTCTGGTCTTTTTATTTCACTATTTTTTCCGTAAATTCCCATCAGTAATATGGACCTGACTGCAAATTCACTCCTAAAAACACCATTTCCCACAGTCTACCATAGTCACACATACACTGTCTTGCCCAAGGACACAACAATATATGCGACAGTTGGAGTTTGGGACAGAAACACGAGCGAATCAAACCTTAACCTCAATAAAACCCATTTTAACACATCCAGTTCAAACATTCGAGAGCCACATTTAGCTCAACCATCTCCCCACTAACTAGGTTCAGCTTTTAAACGCGCTACAAATTACTCTTCAACAAAGTTCACTTCCTTTCACCCACAAACTTTCATTATTTTTTTTTTTTTTACAGAGCCATTTAAGTTGAAGTTTCCTGTCTGTCGAAAAGGTCATTCCCCTTCCTTTCCCTCCGGTATTTTTGTGACCAATCAAAGCGGTTATTTTCCATCAGGCTTTCAGAGTTGTTTTTCGCCCCTAAGACAAAGCCGTATATTTTTGTGAATATTTGAGAGATTTTTCGGAGCCCCTCTCTGGCCTCGTTCTCTTCCTCTGTGTGCCGAGCGTGTAACGTAGTCTGACATATTGAGGAGCCGGCAGTCACCCTGTCCATTAACTCTGAAATCCCAATTCCAGGCGGACTACAGTGCGTCGTATTCCAGGCACAGAGAGACAAATTCAGTCAAAAAACAGCCACTAAAATGTGTTTTCTTCAAGCGGATCGCCCGAAATGTACATTGGGAGCGTAGAGAAAACGTATACGCTCGGACAATTGCTCTCAAAGGAGGAAGTCTGTGGTTTATTTTCAATGGCTGTACATTTTTGGGGAGTTGTTGAATGGAATTGCGACGGTACTTTAATGTAACCCCGTGTGAATATAAGACAGAAGCTACACATGGGTCAAGAAGTTTTTTTTCTTCATATCTGCTCGTTTTTTATCATGGAAATTCCTTCTGTTATTTACATTATGAATCACTATTGGTTGCAATACGATGCATTTTCATGAGAGGATCAAATAAAAAAATGGCAAAATAAATAAAATAAAGTATAAGTAAGTAATATAAGTAATAAATAAAATAATAATAATGACTTCCAATTCTTTGTGCCAGTCCCAAGACACAAAAATACAGAAATGCAGATTTATTTCAAATTTCACACAAATCTCTGCTTACGGTGTTTAACAAATGTATTATAAAACATAAATAACTTCATAGTATATCAAAAACGTGTTTCAGCTTAAGGATTTCATTGTTATTCGTTAAGAAAATGACCAACTGAAATAAAAAAATAGACAAATAACCAAAAATGTCATTATTTTGTGTGAGTTTCTTGCTGCATTGTTTTTATGGAGTTTTGCAAAGTCTCTTTTGTTTTTGAGTCCAAATAGTTTCAGCTGTTTCCAGAGATTTGCTTTGGGCGAGAGTTTGGTGTCATTTTTGGAAAACTCTAGCTTGAAAATTTATGGAGAGCAACAATAGTTATATTTCAGCATTAAAGATATCATTTAGATAAAAAGATCTTGTATAAACTGGCGGATTAACTATTATAGAAACATAAAACGATCTTTTGTTAAATTATGGCACCAGCGTTAACACCTTATACTGGGTGGTGCTTTAATACAATTCTTAAGCACTGTATAAGGTTGTGAAAAGACCACACTATAACATACAATATAACCTTATATACAACTCATCCATGAATCCATTGATTTTCAACCATTGTGATTGGGAACACTGGTAAATGGTTAGTTTTTATGCGGCGCTTTTCCACCTTCAAGGCCCTCAAAGCTCTTTACATGAAGGAACCATTCAATGCGCCAGTGAATGAACGTGGTATGTGGGGCAGGGGGGGTTAAGTGTTTGGCCCAAGACACACAATGACAGTGTGTCTGAGTGGGAATTGCACTTCCAAATTGTGCGTCAGCCAGCCTTCGAATCAGTGGAGAAACATACAACCGACTGATCTATTGTTGCCGCCCAAATGCACGGGAAAAAATCGTATTTACCAGATTTATTCATGTTTTCAATTTAATATTTCATTACTTTCTATTCAAAAAAGAAAGCACAATAGTCTCCACTGCCAAATTTAAAGAACCAGATGCAGCGATGCCACATTTTTGTTGTTATTTAAGCAGTTATTCATTTATATTTCAGCACAGATAGCTTGCCGTGGAATCATTTCAACCAAAAGCATGCGCTGTTACTCAAAAAAGGTCAAAAATCTCTGCAGCTAATCCATGCAAGTGTGTCTGATTGTTTACATATAAAGTCCATTACACTAAACATGCACAAACTCTCCGTGCACCTTGACTTCCTTAATGAATCCTGACCTTTTAGCAAATGACCACTTGAGGATCGCTAACATTGATTTACCGGTGTCATTCTCGGCGGCCCCGCGCTCGCCGTTGGAAGACCGTGCGATTTATCTTCTGTCTGACACTCGATAATCATTGTTATTATGAAGAATGCCTGAGGTTTGATTAGACATCTGCTTGTCCTTGCCATTAAAGTATCGTCAACACTCCCGCGGGACTCGACGTGTTTCCCATTACGTGTTTCCCATTAAGCGTTAAAACTTCGAGTGCGTCATTTTGTTTTTATGCCAGAGGTGGCCAGAAATTGCACTCAAGTATCGGAAACGTTGCTTCATAATAATAATATTCAAGTAGAAGCAGCGGTCCGAGAAATGAATCAAAAGAGTGAAAAAAGTACTCGTCAACTAAGAGCTGATTTATAATTTAAACTTAATGGAAATGGAAAAGGACAAAACTTTAAATAATGCACAAAATCAGGTATTTTCAAAGGATGGATATAATCATACCTGAAGGTGCAGAGCGAGAACCACAAATGGTCAAATCATTAAATATGTAAAGTTATGAATAATTAAAATGTAGAGAAGGTTTCAGAAGTGGTCATCTGGACACAGTTTTTGCGATCGAGACATTTCTGCTACCATCAGGAAGGCATTTTCAAATTAAAATTTTAAACCATTTCAAATTGAAATTGAAATAACTTCTGGATGGGACTGAAACGTCATAACATTTAGACTGCTGAAAACGTCTCTATATTGAAACTTCTGGATGAATGAAGGATTACAGAAAGACTAACCCAAGATTTTACTTCAATAAAAATATTACTCAAGTTAAATATGCTGTTAGAAATGTACTCTGAAAAGTATTATTTGTTTAAAATGTTATTCAAATAAATGTAACTAAGTAGTATCCTAATACCTTTGTTTAATCCCCAGAACTATGACTGCGTTTCAGATACTCGGACCTCTTCTTACTCTTCTTACTCCCACCGACCGCCTTAGCGACTACTTCTTGCTATCAGTTTTGGATGGTATCGTCTCGTAGCGGATAAGCCTAAAAAAATAATTCTTTCACCCGATCTGGTCCCTGCAAATTTCCCATTGTTGCGAGAGCGCTGATCTCTCTCTGAGCACTCCGAATCTGGGGTCTAAATCGATGGCCGTTCGCAGTTCTCACGGGCGGACTTGTGACGGAGAATCAGATGAGAAAGGGATTATGTCTTAAATAAGCCGCGGTTACAGTATCTTCTCGCTGTCGGTTCGGGTGACATATATTCCCTCCTTCTGGCCTCACTTATGGATCGGAGCTGGGCAGGACTCAAGCTACATTTACTCAGTTTCTCATTTACATCTATTACACCTTTTACATTTACGCATTTTACATTTACTCAGAAAATTCTAGTATGATAGCATAGGGACTGATTGTTAAAGAAATGTTTGCATTTTTTTTTTTGATCAGTGAAAGGAGCAAGGTTTAAAAGACGAGGCAAATAATTGAAATTTATTTGTCAGATTTTGTTGTTATTGTCCTCTTTAAATTGATGCCAACAAAATAATAAATAAATAATTAAATAAAGCATAATTAGTCTTCACCTCAGAAAAGCTCTCAAAAAGACTTACTTATGTAACAAAAGCTGCATGAATTAGACTGTGTCATTAAACTACAGTATTAATAAATCTCTAATAGCTTACTTATCATTAATAAATGTTAAAATTGGTTGTTCATGGTTAATTCATGAGTAAATACATTAAGTATGGAATTATTATGAGTACCTATATGCAGCACAGGCTAATTAATTGTTAAAGCAAGTTAAGTCCTATTTAAGGTTGTAATTCAATAGTTATTAAGCCTGAATGACTCTTAATTAAGTGTTTGTTCATGCTTTATTAAGGCTTAATAAGGTGTAGTTGTCAGAAAAACGTTTACTTTCTGAATAACTGCAGTTCTTGGAGTAGTTTTGGACACTATACTTCAACTCCAAACATATTTGACAGTGTGAAAAGTACTCCCCCTTGAGTTAAACGTTGGGTTACACCTCCCCGCGCGAGTCCACAAGTGACAAAAACTTTATGTCGACAAGATTTGAACATTAGCGTTTCTTGCACCATTTAGTTTGTCTAATGTTTGTGGTCTCTCCTTTGATATTTTGGGGCATTATCTATTGATACGTCGCAGCCCATTTCCTAGGAGTGCGACGCTAACTGCAGGCACTGCTTATTATTATTTTACGAAGATTACTGATTAATTAAAAAGACTGCTTTCGTGCACCAAAGTCACCCAAGTAGCTTGTCTTTTATGGGCTTCGTGTATTCAGGCTGTTTCATTTTTTTTTAAGATGTGATACGTTTTTTCCAAAGACAATGGGTCAATTTAATAAGTTTGAACATTCGTGGATCAAAAGTTTCGATTTTTCAAAAACTGTGCGACTTTTTTTGTTTTTTTTCAAATTCAACAAACGTATAAATGACCTGACCTGAGTTACTTTTCCTTGAAGATGCACCGTGTAACCTTTCTGTTATTGCTTTACTTCCGAAACAGTAAGCATGGCATTAAACTTTTCAATAACTGTAGAAAAAAGTACAAAACGCCAGCAGGCCAATTTACAGGTGAGATCTGTGAAGAGGCGACCCCGCACACAGCAAGAATACAGGTTTTTAAAAGGCATTTTTGAGCTTTAAAAATACTCATGATTGAATAAATGCCCTCCAACCTTAACAGTTACGCAGTGTACCTTTGAAAAGTAGTTTACCCAAGTACTATTTTTGAACTTTTTACAGCTACATTACTACTTCAGCATCATCTTTAGCTACTCTACGCACCTCTGCCTGGATAAATTACACCCTCGTACACCACAAAATGCAATCATTCTCCTAAAAAAACAACACGA
Source organism: Scartelaos histophorus (assembly GCA_000787155.1). Taxonomy (NCBI): domain Eukaryota; kingdom Metazoa; phylum Chordata; class Actinopteri; order Gobiiformes; family Gobiidae; genus Scartelaos; species Scartelaos histophorus. The sequence continues at coordinate 5,297 of KN504504.1, read as the reverse complement.
CGACTTGTTTCTTCTGTTCCAGCTCGACTACCAGACCCTCCAGATTTCCAGCGCTATTGTCGCGGTCGTCGTCGCGTATAGAAACTGTATTTAAAGTCCTCTTAATCCTTGTCAAAATTTCCCCGTGCGTGCCGGAGATTACAGCGAACGAGCATTATTCGGAGATGGCTTAGGCCTCGGCGCTCCCTCCCCGCCAGCCTCTGAGCCGGTCGTGTGATTATTACCTTCACAATGGCGCGCAGAAAGACTCATTTGCAGGTCTTAAGTTAACCTGTAAATCACCTTCGCAAAGTTTGTGGAAGAGTAAAACGGGGATATCAGTGTAATGGAGAGGTGTTTATGGGTTTAGTGTTCACTTTGAGGACTTTTTACTGTTTGAAAGACAGACTATTTTTTGTTGCTGTTTCAACTCTGACTTGTTAAGGCAAAACACTGCAGGCAAAAGTCATTTTTATCTTTTCAGTGTTTTGTTTTTTGGTCACTTTGGTCTTTTTGCAAACAGAGGTTCATGTAGAGGCAACGTAAGTCTATTCTGCACGGAAAGATGTCTTCATATTTAATTTAGTCAACTTGTCTCCATAGAGTTATATGCTACATTGTAAATTCAAATTTCTCAAAATCTATCGCAGGGATATGAGGATCACCCCTGAAATTTCTAATCTTGAGCTTAACAAGATTTTGACCAAACGTACTTAAGGATTTTTTGATATCTAATTCCAACTCTGATTTATTCACATTTTAACTGTAAGAAATGAGGCAAAATTTATGCACATTTTTCACTCAAATTTATTTATCCCAAATCCCGTGTGTATATATTCTTTTCTATTTAACATGTCAACAAAAACAGGCAAGTAATTTAAACCTGGCTCTTTTCATGTTTCTGTTTTGAATGTCTCAAAATGGTCAATTCTGCCCGTATTTACATATAAAAAGCCTTATTTTTACGGGGAAAACATCACATGATGAAAAACTTGTAAGAACTTTTTTTTCTTACATTTATGTGAGAAAAATACAGACAAACTTTCAAATTGTTATCTCTCAATTTAAGATTTTTTCCTATTCACCTGTAGTGTCTTCCCAGGGTTGGGCTTGGTTAGTGAAGGGAGTGAAGCAAACTGTTACTGTGTTCTTTGGCAAGACACTTCAAATGGGTGTGTACAATTGAGTAGGATTAGTGTTTTATGTTCAAATAATAAGACACAGTTTAAAGTTCACATTTCAACAGCGCCTACAAGATTAACATGTTTGTACGGATCTAAATTACAGGATTTGCAGAATAAGGCAGGATATTTTGTGGCTTTTGGAGAAAATTATGAACATTTCAGCGATTTGCCAAATGTGCCCATTCAAACTGCGATTTCAATTTATTTATGATTAATCTTGCGGCTCTACTTTAAATATGCACAAGATTAAATGAATGAATGTGAAAAAACGACAAATATTCACGAATATAAATTTAATCTTCACTTTGCACAACATGAAACGCTCTAAGCTCTCGTTTTGGCTGACATTTCAAACTATTTTTCCTCCGTGCCTACGCCGCATCCTCCTGGCCGAGGTTGTCAAAACAAGATTCAGCCGCAGAGTCCTCCAGGTTCGGGGCGCCCTCTCCCACTCTCGCAGCTGAGGACCGAGCTCTGCGCTGGGGGCAGAGAGGAGCCCATCTGGCCCCTACAGCTGGGGCCACAGCTGGAGGGCCCGCTGACAGCTGACTCACCACACCGCGCCCGGTTATGGAGATGGATGGACGGAGCGCTCGGGGGCCGGGCCGAAGCCAACGGAGGGGAGATAAGTGCAGTGGATGAGAGATGGAGGGGAGCGTGCCAAACTACCAGCCAGGCATTTATTTAGAGTTACCACAATGGACGAGGTAAACGTGCACATTTGTCTCTCAGGATGGACCTTTCAATGGGAGGTTTGTGGTGAAATGACAAGCTAACGAATGTTTCCCAGGCAGGGGCTGTGTATTTTTTATACGGATTAATGCTTCGGGTCCCCGCGGTCTTCGTCACCTCTCGAGTCCAACCAAATGTGATCGTGCAATCTGATATTTTTAGATTTTTTTTCTGCAGTGACGCGTGTGAAACGAAGGAGCTCATTGGTCTATAGCTCATTACCTTCCCACCTTACTTTATCATAGAAATCCGCATGTTTTTCAGTCCTCCTGCGATACTTTCTGAGCTCATAAGCAGCCATATTTGTTTTGATACAGACCATGCATGTCCCTGATTGGCTAATCCATCTGTCAATCACACCCATCCAAACACAAAAAATGATGGCGGCAAAATGATCTGAAATGAAATCCATGTATCATTTATTAATTTCTTTTTCAAAATAAAGCCAAAAGTTTCAGTTTTGTGTGTCGATTTTGTGCTTAAATGAATAATGGAAAAATGGATACCTGGTCCAGTCCTAGTCCAGACCTGGTCCAGTCCTAGTCCAGACCTGGTTCAGACCTGGTTCAGACCTGATTTAGACCTGGTTGAGTTCATCACAAATGATACATGGATTAACCAAGCTTAAATTTCAACTTTATTTGATTCAAATAAGAGTTGGAGTCAGAAAAAGAACTGCACAATTAATCTCAATTTGACTGGACACAATTAACAAATTGCAACAGCTGCAATTTTTGAAGCACCGTCATTTCGTCCTCAAGCAACAAAATTTCCCGTTTTGCTTTGCACAATAAACTGCTAACCCTGTAGTTTAGATCTGTGCAAACGTTATATTATTTCAATCTTTTTGTCAATTCATCGAAACACAAACCTTTCATTAAAACGTTAAATCTAATGCCAGAAAATTTGAAATTGTATATTTTTCCCAATTTTTCTCGTTCAAACCAGAATCGTAATATGTTTGAGGAAACGAGAGACATAACAAGCTCAGTGAGTTCATGAGAAACAAGAGACTATTACAAGAAGCTAGAATTTGATCAAACAAGTTTCAGAAGACAATGGGCAATGTTTCTGAAATCGATTCGAGAGCGGTTTGTAAGTCATTTTCAAAACCTTGCTATGATAGTAATTTTTTTTTGGTTTGTAGCCACTTAGCTAAACATTGTGTTAATTGTTAGTGAAATTATCAAAACGAATCCCAATCAAACGCGAGCCTGCAGCGGAAATCTAGCCCAGTAAAGTCATATTTTCTCTGGAAACTTAAATGTGCTCGTCCTGGTCCTTGAAAAAGACGGTATAAACACTTTAGAGGTGGAGTAATGTTACTTCAGAATTATATTAACCAAATAGAATTACAAAAAATAGTGGTCCAAAACATTACTATTGTATTTTCACCTTTTTTTCATGGTTTGGGTGGTCCTGCAGCTAATACTCAACTTTTTCATACCGACAGCCTCGAGGGGGCGCTCTAGGCTACTCCTATTACTCCTGTATCACTATCCCATCTCACTCAACTGCACATGTTTCCTGAAGAAATTTAAACAAACTTATAAAGACAACTAAGAAGACCTCAAGCAGCAAAACATGCAGCCGGAAAAGTTAATCAAGCAGCAGATTTCACCTTCGAAGTGAGAAACTTATGAGAAACTTATGTTGTTTATGCTCTAGTTATCTGAATAACTTAATATGTTAAGTTATTCAGACACATATCCAGCCTGTTGTTCTCTATTCTATTGTCATTACTTATCACTTGCCCTTCAAGATGAAATGTCGGTTCCTGGTTTCTAATTTAATAAAAAAAAAAAAAAAATCCCCCAAAAAGTATGACTTCTTTCTTTTGTCAATACACATTTTTTGACTGGTGTGACTTATAATCCCAAAAATATGGAAGTAGTATTTGGGAAATACAAGATTAACTAAAGGAGTAGTTGTAAGGACATAATATCTGATCAATATGCCCCTAAAATCTGGTATTTTCAAAGGATAGACACAAAAATGAGAAACTACATTAAAAAGAAAGAAAAGAAATGTTCAAATCTTTTCATATTGTCAACATAAAGTTTGTCACTTGTAGATTTCAATCAAATTCTTTACTTAAATAAGGGTACAGTGAAAAATATTACTCAAGTAGGAGTAAAAGTACGAGGTTAGAAAAGGGCGATTTCTTTAAAAACTGACTCCTGCCCACCTCTGAAACTCCAAAACACACTAATCAAAAGTGTTTCACAGTTGACATCCATTCAAATCGTCCTCTCCTCCCGTGCGGTCTCCGAAAAATCGCCGCAACCCAACCTTTTTTCTTTTCCATTTTCAAATCACGCCGGCTCCCCTCTTCCCATCTCCCTTCGGATTTCTGCCCGGGTGTGCCGACTGCCCGCTCGCCTTGTTTACTTCACACAGCTGCATTTCTCTGTAGAGCTTTTTGATTCGGGAGCCGCAGAGTAATCCACGCTGCCCGCCGAGCTAAATCGTTGATGCCGTCTGACACCAAAGACCTCGGACTCGGTCACCCAAACCGAGCCCCGTACAAAGCCGGGGTCTGCGAGGAAACCGGCCCAAATCGGATCGCGCTACGTCCGGCCATTACGGGTCGAACGCCGGGCGGGGGATTACGCTGCGTTGTACGGCGTGGATCTATAGCAGTAGACAAACTTTATTGATCCACAGGGGAAATTACTTGGACACAGTAGCTCACACATCATAATACGTTATAAAACACAAGAGAAATGGTAATAAATTCCAAAAAACTAAGTAAAAATAGCGAGAAGACACACTTATATAAATGCACACTGCAACTTTCTATGATCTGGCCAAGATTTTAAAACTTATATCAGGTTATTCATCTTGTTTTCAGGTTTATTATCGACTTACTAAACCAGAAAAGGCTTAATTCTAGTCTAGAGGCAGTTTATTTAAAGAGAACTTGTCAAGTAAAAGGATGGACAAACAATTTTACTACTTTTACGTCATTTTCTGATAGATTTATATGTTTATATCTCACATTTTTGCAATGCATATGCAAAAGTAAAAATAAAAATTATATAAACGTACAAATAAAGTAATAAAAATATATATTAGTTATATACAAGAGGGAAAAATTTGGCAGGAACCTGAAGTTTTAAATTCAGACAAAAAATCCTTGCAGTTTGGGAATCAATGTGAGAAACACATTTTTAAAAGAACATTATGTCACTTTTTGGTAACTGTGCGAGTGAGAGTTGAGCGTCACCTGCTTGTTTCTATGGATACGCCATTGCTCTGCTTGGAATGTTCCGCAGTGTGACATTAAGTGTGACATTGTAGCTTAAAAATACCAAAATAAAACAGGAATTCTGACTTGGACTTGGAGATCTGACCTGTAACGTGAAAATGGAGAGTTTTAATGCCAAACTGTGAAACATT
>KN504503.1:0-28084 GCA_000787155.1 Scartelaos histophorus | reverse complement strand
TTCAGAGACGCTCTCCTACTCTTCCGTCTCTGTAAACCAGGCCTCTTTTCTCCCACCTCCAAACTGGGTCTGCGTCTGTCCCTCCGTCCTGAAGGAGGAGGCTGGGCATCATCCCCGTCCTCATGACGTAGAGTCATCTGGTAACAGAAAATCACAACATCAGTCTAAGAATGAGATGCAGTAAAATCTCATACCAAAATCCTTTTTCAACCTCATAGATGTTAAGCTGCTCCACTAAGTCCAGGTCGGTGCCCTTGCGCCCCAAGTGCCTCTGGGATACAGTCTCCATGTCCTGCTCCTCCAAACTATCTACCATGTCATAAAACGAGTCCTGATCCGGCAATGCTGCGAGTGTCTGAAAGGAAAGCACAGCACATCATGTAGACATGACTGCTGTATTGTTGAAATGATCCTGATCAGTGATCAATGTTCATACCTTGTTTATAAGACTCATGGCATACACCAGTAGCTCTGTATCCACACCATCCTTTTCATGCAAAATCTCCATACAATTTGACCAAGGTTTACTTCCTATATATAAATAAATACATTCAATTTAGTTAAAATAAATAATCCAAAATTGTTCTGGTTTTCGACAATTACACATAGTTTGCCACCACATTCCACGGGGCACAGAGCATTTCTGTACCTCTCTGAGTGTCCACAGAGGTAATGGCTTCTATGAGCAGTGGGGCGTTGGACTCTGAGTACTCCACAAACACCAGTAACAACTTCAGGGCTGTCTTCACCACTAAACGGAACTGAGGGAGAAATGCACAAAGTGACTTAAAATACCCTGTGGTTTATGTGAGGTTTGTATCTGCACAATGCTCTACCTTAGAGCCAACCAGCGTGTAGAGCCACTGAATTGTCTCTGTGTGACCAATGACACCATTCATCCCATCCACATACAGCATGATCTGTCCCAGAGCTGAGAATAAAGGAGAAGACAGAGAGCTAATTTAGAAAGATGACTAAACACACAAAACCATTGCACTAAATGACAACTGTGCAGCAACTGTGGATGTGTCTACAGCTAAAAATAACAGGGAAAGTCCTCTGGGGCGGAGGTTTTGCTTCTGCTTCAAAACGGTAAACAATGATAAAGTTTTGAATAGCGGCAATGATAAAGTGAAAATATTAGTATTACCATAATATTAGTGGTATGAATTTGTGTTTACTCAATTGTTGTTGGTGGTAAACTGAATTGTAAAAAGTAACCATTGCTGCAACAAGACCAAAAGAAAAATACCATTAACTGGCAATGACAAAAAAATAACATTATTTCTGGATGTTGGAAATAAAAGCAACAGTACGTAAAATAAAATAAAATGATTAATTAATTATTTACTTTGAATCATTATAATTTCTTCAACTATTATGTGGGTTTCTGCTTTGTGTTATATGCAACATTTTGAGGACTTTTTTAATTTATTTTTTTAAATTTTGTTTTAAAATGTGACTCACCATGGCAATTAAATGAATCATTTTAAAATGTTCATCATTCTGAAATCTATGGATATAAAGAATAAAATGAAAATTCACATACCTCTGAGGATGTAGTTTTGGTAGTTCTGGTCAGCCTCTGCTCCCACTTTAATTAAACATGTTAGACCCTCAGCCATGACAAACTCGTGCACCAGGTCTTTATCATCCTTAACACAGTACAAAACAATATGTGTCATTACAGGGCAAATATATTTAAAACCTTTTAATTTATGTACACTTTTTGTGCTTGTCAACCATGTGATGGCAGCAATGTGCAGTTTTTTTTTTTTTTATCAATAGCTATAAAGAAGTTCCAATTAAACAAACAAACAAACCTACAGTTCTTTCATATCGTTTTTCTCTCGTCTTGTTTTTATTTTGCTTTAAGCTTAGTAACTACAAGAGCAAAAACAAAAAACAACTGCAAACGCCCACACAGAGACAGAGGTCACACAGAAATGCCACGTTGATGGACATACTTGTCATCATAGAAGCACACAGCAGCCACAGCTATCTGACAAACAGAGCAATGACGGCACCACAAGTGACAGAATGTTACCTGAAAAATCTGCTTCAGGGAGAACAGCGCTCTTCTCAAGTCACGGCCACTGGAGTTATACAGCTTTTCTGTAGGACAAAAATAAGATTGCCTTTTAATATAAACCATTTGCCATTTACTAAATAATAGATTATTATAGAAAATAAGACTACTGTTTGTAATGTGTGTAATAATCTGTGTGGATATTAAAATTCTCTAACACTTAACAATTGAACTTCAGGGCCCATTTGCATATCTCCATAGATACGTTATTGTTTTGCCTGAAATGTTCCACAGTGTGGCCTTAACGTATTCATTTCCACATAGACAATGAGGTGATGGCACCAAGACAAGTTATAGGTCAGACCTGTGGAGAGGCAATCCCACTCACATCAAGGATGAATCATTTTCAAGGTAGTTTCAAAAATAAAAACACATGTAATGAAATGCCAGATAGGTAGGTCACTGTAGGTTTAATATAGGAGTGTCACCAAGAGCCACATACAAACTTATATTGAGCGTACACAGCAAAAAGTGGAGTGTTAAAATGGACTCTCACAGAATCAATTTTAACATTTTCTCAGAGTTTATATGAGTCCAGTCTGTTCTAGAGTTAATTTCACATTTTTGGAAATGTTAATTAAGTAACACTGGACCAAAGTTCCTGTTTAACCCTGAAATTAAGAGTTATATTAACATATTTAGAGTAAACAAATAACACTTTGTAGGATGATCCTGATTTAGATAAACACACACACATAATTTATTTTTACACTTTATTTTAGTTAATTTAAAATGAAATTATGTATAAAACTGGTTCAAACGGGTCTCTCGTGGGAGTTTGAAGTGGTGGGTGGGAGGTGCCAAATTAACGCTAAGGGAAGTTTAATTAACTCCAACCATATCAACTCTGGCAAATAATCCCAACTCAAATTTTCATATATTTAACTTTCAAATAGTTGAAATAAAACTTATTGAGTTAAAAACAACTGAAATATTTTACCCTGAAATTTTATCCCTCCAGTTTTTGCTGTGTAGGGCCACAGATTTTAAGATTTTTTTCACCGTTAAAGATCCTATATTACACAAAATGAAGCAAACATGACTCAATTGTAACAGAAATACATACATACAAAGGGCAAAGTATAGTTTGAGTATTTGTAGTTGCAGAAGATGTAAGTGCCTCTCTCTGCTAGATTAAACATCTAATATTATGCAAAATTGACTCTTGTGAGCTTTTAGCCATGTTAGAACATTGTAATAATGTTGTTACCGCCTCACCCGGAGTTGTGTTTAGTCTCTTTTAGTGTGTTTAGTCTCTTAGACTGTCTCCATTTCCAAAGCTCAAAATTCTCCGTTCTACCTTATGATATCATGTAGTGTTAGTTTTTAAGTTAACAGCTCCTTTTACCTTTAGTACAATTCCACGGCTGAAATCACCCAAATGTTGTGAAGGTGTATGGAGTTTAAAAACATAGGTGAACACTTCTTGTATAAACACATGGTGTCACAAAGTGGAACAAAGTGTTTTCAGTTTGAGAGAAGAACTCAGCCTAAATGGGGTAGGGTTTATTGATCAACGTTGCATTATAACATACACTAGATCAAAAAGTAGAATAATGTGGGCCCTTTAAGTTATAATAGCAGCTAAGTCAACTGAACAGGAAGTCTGAAAGCCAACAAAAATAAGCCTGAGGGCCACATTTGGCCCCCAGACCATAATTTGGACACTTCAGTTTTATGCAATACTGGGACTGGGACATTCCAGGCAGCGCAATCTCCGTGGACACAAGCAGGTGGGGAGATGTTGTATAGTGTACTGTAGTGTAATAAGGACTTGTTAGGATTTGTGAGGTGTAAATGATAATTAACAGTTGATAAAATGTGCATTGGTAGACAAGTAATTGAGTATGTAACTGGAAACCCCATAATTAAATATGAGGTAATATGCAAGCCCTTTTCTGAATTTTACAGTTTACTTGTCCTTGTGAAAGTGGAAGCAGACTGCACCTTAACTGTGAACAAATGCATTTGGAGACAACAGCACAGTCACCTGCAGCAGGCGCTTCATCACACTCTCACCGCCTCCTCACTCACAGCTGCACACATGCCGCACTGTAGCACATACAAACACAAATGTACGTATGTGCACGCTCAGACACACGCACACACACACATGTACATACACACTCTCAAACACACATACATGGGTTTCCGTACCATAGTCACTACTTTCCTAACGTTAACTTGCTGTAATCCAGATCTGAACTTTAAACAATGTTCTTGATCTAATAATAAAGGATTTACATCATGGGGACCAGATTTTTGTCTCCATGAGGCAGGCAGGTCCCCATGAAGTGAACTGAATACAGATTTCAAACCCCACAATGTGATAGATATCTTCACCTATTGTACATGCACGCTCTCAGATACACACACATAAATGTACGTGCACAACTTCAGACACACACTAACAGTGATTAGAGCTGTATAGGAATGTTAATGAGTGGCTGGCCTGGCTTCAGCAGTGAGGTATTCAGGTCACGACACGGAAAGATCTCATAAGCTGCGACTGTGTCTGATATGAGCCCTTTTATTCCTACGCAGGGCATGGATAATTGTTGTCTGTATTATGATTGTCATTGTTTATTGTATAGCCTATTTGTGTATGTGCATCATATTACGTGGTACAGAATGACAGAACAGAACACACAGCTCAGTGACATAATGTGATTGTGTAATATATTGTTGATCCATAGCGGACTGCAATCTGATTTGCAAAACAAACAATATTAGAAAATAACGCTTATAGCTGCTTCTACAATACTGGATGCTACAAACCAAAGACATAAGTCCTGTAACAATGGCAATCTCCTTAAGCGCTTGGTACTAGGCACAGTTAATTTTAGTGGTCCTACTTTTTATTTGTGTATGTTATTGTGCATCTGAGTAGTGAGTTTTGATAACCTGCATGCACAAATCCCTAGTTTGCATGTTACTGACAAATCCTTTATCTGGTGGACAGGAGGTGGATACAGTAAAAGCCTTACAGTGTAGGTGAGGGCAGCACAGGGCAGTAGCACACCCCCTGATGGGAGCTAGCCTTGTCCTGCCAGGCTTAAAGAGAAAAACACAAAACTAACCCTAATGATTACTACTATTCCCGAAAACCCATGGACCAAGCTCTCTCCAGCAAAGTGAAATAAATCGGTTTAACTATATTATGACTTCAGAGCATCAGAGCAGGGAGGACATGTACTATAAAACAGCTACCCTTGTGACTTTTAAAACTATTTTTAAACTTTAAAATAGAAAGAGAATATGACAAAAAACATTAAGTAAGTATTAAATCATGTGTTTTGTGTTAACTCTAAAAATAACATTTAACAACTACATCCAGTTGAAACGTCTCTTAAAAGCAAAATTTTGAAGAGTCCCTGGAAATAAAGTGTCCTCATGATACAGGGAACACTTAGCCAGCTGCCTTCAGGGTCATGGTCATGAGCTTGTCACAATAACCTTTACAGTCACGTCTGCTCAGTGTCAGCAACTTGTCACCACGGATAAGACTCACGTTTATTTGGAAAATGGGGAGGAACACGGTATTCTTAAACTGAATAGTAATAAGGTTTTTAACAGGGTTTTAATAAAGATGTTATGAAAACATAGCCCCACCGAAACTTTATTAGATACTCCTGGATGGATGAGGGATAACATTGACATAATAGTATCAATACTGTTGATGAGCTTCAGAAAAACAAACAAACAAACAAACAATGGCACAATAATCCAGATTTTCTAATTTTGTCATTATTTCAGATGAGCAATTGGTGAAAATCCCTCCTATTTAAAACAAAAATAATAGACTCTATAATTAGAACTGGAAATAGTGCAGCGACTGTTGTCAACAAATGAAAGCCAAAATTCAATCAAACAGAAATTATACTATAGATACAATTATTAACATGAAATTAAAACTGTGCAGTAACTGTGATTCATTGATTAAGTAGGAAAAAGTGAGCTATCAGTTGTGTTGTTGTTTTAGTTAAAGTCAAATCAATTGAAATTACGATCAGGACATCTTTTCATCTCTCAGCATTATTTTTTTAATCGATGCTCCTAATAGCACACAGTTGTTCTCTGAGGACTATGCACTATATGCTTGAGTTCACGTGTGAGCTCTAGTGTAACACAGGGTTTCCCCAGGCGAATTGTACTCAGTCCTACTGCTGTGGTCCTGCCATAATGAGATTAGCCTTCAGCTCGGAATAATCCTGCAACATTTACTGCACCATCCTCATTTATAAACAACAATGCAACATCAGGTATACACAACATATATATCACAGCAGAACTTTGAAATGTGGATTTAATAGAACTTGACGATAGTTTCTAGAGCAGAAGAAGTGAATCAACAAAATGTATTCTCATCTCCATGACTGCAAGTAGATATTTTCAGGATACTTTATTACACACATCATAATATTGTTCATGTAGGACATCAACTTGTAGCATTCCAAACAAACTGGCACCAGCAGTAATAGTAGTAGTACAAACTGATACTAATAGCAATACTTAATACATTTTATCACCACATTGCCTGTTCAGAAATCTTCTGTAGTAATAGATTTGCTTCATTTGATTCATTTCATTGATTTGCTTTTGCATTTGATTTGCTTGGTGGCACGGTGGCTGAGTGGCAACACTCATGCCTCACAGCAAGAAGGTCACGCGTTAGGTCACGGGTTCGATCCCTGGTTCGCCTAGACTTTCTGTGTGGAGTTTGCATGTTGTCTGAATGGGTTTCCTCCAGGTACTCCGGTTTCTCCCATCAACCACAAACATGCAACACCCTATGAACAGTTTACGATCAGGGACTGATGACCGTCAGTTCCTCCCTCCTGCGTGCTGCCCCCGCGACCCAGCTGGATTAAGCGGGAAAATGAATGGATGGATAGATTTGCTAAAAATATGTTGTAAAAAAAATGTTTTAGTGTAGTTTTACTACTCTATTATTATCTGGACCATAAATACTGAATGTATTTAATGGGTGTCATATCAAGGCAGAGTTTGTACGTAGGTGCCCACTCAAAAAAGCATGGCCGCCCGGCTGTCTGGGCCGATCAGTCAGTTGACTTGGAACTAGGTCTTCAGTGGGATCTAAAATAAAGAAGTGGCAATGGCACAGTGTAGAGCTGATCTGGTCCTAGGAAGTCTCTGCCTTTGGGTGTCAGTATCACTCTAAATATAGGAGCAATGTGTTAAACATACTCACAGAGTTCACTCTTTGCTCAGGTCACACAGTGCAAAGGAAAAATTATGGAGAAATTCAAGTAATGTTTATTTCACCTGCATGAAATATATTACACATCACATTTATATATTTTTATTGCCATATGTAAAACAATAATTTTCAGATCGTGCCATGCCACAGTAACAAATTTTGAAGCATTATATATTGCTAGAAAAATATACTGCGATACTACTTTATAATACTACCGCAATAACAATAATGCAAGATAATTTCATTAAACCATTGTATTACGACAAAAATACCCGAAGCCATTTTTGCAAAGAAAATGGACTTTCAATGCATACTAAACGCCAAAATATATTTATATTATTCCAGCTTTCATATATTAAACGATAAGTCGATATAGTGATTATCGTGACTTATTCAAATATTCACATTTTGTTGTGATTCTATTTTATTGTCCTCTTGTTATTTTAGTTTAACACTTGGATAAACTTGGAGATACATAAGGACTATGTTAAAACTAAAACTAGGGTTAATAATATTTAAACAAAGTAAAACCATCAAGAAGTCATATACTGAATGTTTCCTTTGATACTGTGCAGGTTTTGTAAGCATACTGAATTTGTTTCAGCAAAAATATTCCCAATCATGATCAGCGGTTGCTTAGAGAATAATTGAATCTTGGGTCAGATGGTTGGAAAAGTATTAATTGGCAGGCCACAAAGACAAGATTGGAGAAGGCAACTTGGATATTCAATGACTGTTTATTTTGAGTTTGTTACTGTTGGCGCAGATAGTGGGAGCCAAAGAGATGACGACAGCAGCACAGCAGGAGTGTGACAGAGGAAAAGGCAGAATGACATCTACAAAATATCAATAGATCCATGAGAGAATGGAAACCTTCTACTACAGAGATTACACTAGCATAAGGCTCAGAGACAAAAGCAGTTTGTGTCAGAAGAATGTGATTAGCAACTAGTAGTATAAATCAAGATGATCGTTTAAATGTTTGCAGAACACATACAAATCAATAGTAAAATTATTGATTTTGATTTTTTAACTACAATATAAAACATGCTGCACAAACTGTACAACAGAATGCAAAAGACAGAATTAACTTTAGTTCTAGTCAAACAGACTTATGTATGCATATCTATCTATCTATCGGACCATAACACTGATAAAGGAAACCCATAGACAAATGTCTGGAAGAACTTGGTGCTACACAAACAAACACAGATTTCTGTACATGTGCTCAAGCCACAGAGGAGACCAGAGAGAGCCCTGTGCCCTTCACTCAGCCCTGGCATCTCTACCCCCAGTCAAAGCCACCTCCAAGAATAGTTGCCCACAACACAAACAAACCCAACGTCAGCCTGTGCTCCCATGTGTTACCACAGCGATGACAGGCCTGAGCCGACTGAGCAGGGCACTCATACCGGCTATTTTAATTGACGTTATTATACTATGATTAGCTTTTCACAAATGATTTCACAAAATACAGGTTGAACCTAAAATCTGCTGGCCAGGCTAAAAACAATGACTTCTACCAGTGTGATCAGGCATTTTTGGCTCTTGAGAAGGAGACTGCTGATTTAATGTGTATTTGACTACTATTTACTATTTTTATAATGACTCAAAGTTAACAAAACATCTATTATGTCTACTACATAATAGACAACCAGAAAAGCTACACATGTTCACTACGTTTACTACCCAGTTGCCGGACTCAAAAGGTGATTGTGAGAACTATTATGGCATACATTCCCACATGCTGTAAAGTATGTGCAGAACAAAATATCCACTGTTTTCCTTGTGCATCGTCCCTTTCACGTGCCTTCGTCTTTCTCTTTTCTCTTGATGCATCATCACTAATTGTTTGGCATCACTGTCCATGTGCAGAAGCAACACATGTGCCCATGGCAAACTGTGAAACTTAAGACGCAGCATCGGCACTTCATATTCTGTTCTACTATCTAATTACAGCACCACGTAACCAGATCAAACCCTCATAGACACTGCAAGTTGATGTAGTTTAAATGTATAAACCCTCTGTATTCATATGCATATCATCAACAAGTCCCTAATGATGGCTAATATTTATAGAATGCAGGAGTGACTACACTGAAATGATAAGAACAAAATGAATTGATACCTCCCTGAAAGTTGATTAATTGGAATAAGTATGTGGTTTTTGTACCTGTACATGAGGCACAAGCTGTGACTCCTGTCCTAATCTGGCAGGTGCATTTCCTCCTGCTTTGTTTTCCCTTGTGCTTCTCACCAAAGCGATGGAGCAGCTCTCTGGAAAATCTCCCTGTGCCTGTCTCATTCCACACATCTCTTAAAGCCATCATGCCTCAAACCTCACGTCCGCCTCAGATGCCAAGCCTGCACATTCTCTGCTGTGTTTTCGGCATGTTTACCTTTAAGCAACTGTAATGTTTTATTATGTTATGTAATAGGCTGAAAAGTACTCAAACAGACCAGTGCAGGGTTTGTGTAGGCACACAGGGGTGCAAGTGGACAACTCAGCCGTGATGCTCACATACGCAGATTTGCAGTGATATATTTTGTGCTTGATTCCAGTAAATGAAGCGTGCCTTGGGAGAGCTAACCCCAAACAGCAGTGTGTGGTGCCAGATCACAACAGCTGGCTGCTCCTGTTTGAGTGAATCTAGAGCTTAGAGACAAAGCTGCCACATACACAGAATTGTTGTGACCATCATTGTTCAACAGCCCTCTTAAGGCTGTGTGTCATTCATCACATTAAATCACAACACTTCTAACACTACAATATTATACTGTTTCATTCAGCCTTTATTCCCTTCAGATTCTTAGCTTCCAGTTCAGTAACCAAGGGATGGGTCTATTTGGTTAACAGCAAGAAAATCCCGGTGAGAGGTGACCCACATTATTAAGTCACATGATTAAGTTTTAGGCAACAAAATCAGCTGGATTTGATACATTTCAGATTATACTTTACATACATAATATATGTTTAATGGCATAATGTTGAACATTCCGGGCAAAGCAATAACATCTCCTTAGAGAGACGCAAACAGCGGATCTCCCACCAAAAACATTACATAGTGCACCTTTACTTTCTCAAATAAACCTATTGTTGTATTATTGTATTCGTGCCAGGACCTATATTAAAAAGGAAGATATCACTGCATTTGATGATCTTGGAGCCTCCTTCTTAGCAGCTATACCTTGTTCAAAGTCACAGAGTCCTTTTCACTAAGAGTCCTGTCTGTGTCCTGTGCAGCAGGACATGGGAACAGCTGCAGGATCGATGCATGTTACGAGCTTGAGAAGAGCAGCAGCAGCAGCTTGTGCCGTTAAGTTATTCTCCTACTTTCCCCGCTCTGCACTTCCTTCCCCAAAGCCCCATCAGCCCCATGTCAGCAGCCCATGAGCCATGAGTCATGTGGGTACAACACACAGTCACTCCTCGGGGTCTCCGTGCTGGTCAGACAGAGGGGAAACTATTTCATATCACTTTTTTACATAGCGACTTGCCTTCTGTGAACAAGAACCAAAGGAAGGAACATGGTTTGTTTGTTTAGGATATATAACTACCAATTTTAAGTAAAACACACACCACAAGAATAAACACTGAACCCAGTAACACTAAATATATCACAGCTAGGCAGATAAAAGTAGATGAGTGACAGCTCTAAGCTTGTCCACAGCAGCAGCAATGTAGACAGAGAAATGTGTGTTGACTCGTGAGGATCCAAGGCTTTGAGCCCATGGCTA
Organism: Scartelaos histophorus; assembly: GCA_000787155.1. NCBI lineage: Eukaryota > Metazoa > Chordata > Actinopteri > Gobiiformes > Gobiidae > Scartelaos > Scartelaos histophorus. Next base: position 17,036 of record KN504503.1, on the reverse strand, counting down.
CTGTTGTCAATCAGAAGAAAGTCTGCAGAGTTTATACGCTGAACATATAGTTTAGAGGTCAGGCAATGGGCACAGTTTAATGTCTGGGACACAACTGGTAATAACTTGAATTACTTATTATTAATCAGCACCAATATGTTTTGAATAAAATCACCAGGGCTTAACTCAGGTGTGAAAGAGCCACACTTTATTTTAAAGTACATTAAATACAATCACTGTAATCTGAACTACACTGATTGTGTGGATGTTGTTTTATCCACATCATTCTTGTTGTTTTTGCAGAAGATTTATAAGATTAAAAGTGAACAAAGGTTTTTAAAATGAGGACGTGACACAGCTCATCCAATCTGCCTTTTTTGTCCCTTTGACAGAACTGTATTTTCTTTTACTATGGATCCTACCTGGGTGTCTGTATAGGCAGAAGCAAAGCTTATCAAAACTTACACTCTTTAAGTGTAAGTTATACATTTATACCTTTATAACACACATTTCTTAGGTACAGTGTTCTCTACACCAACAATAAAATTGGACTGTGGTCCAGGACAACATAAGTAAGTATTCTAGCTTTTGAGTGGTTTAATTGAATTGTTAAAAGTACTTGGCAGCCACCCTGTCTTTGATAGCTATCAACATACAGGTGGTATCTCCTGTTGTAATAGAAATATTTGGAGAGACAAATGACCAGTGTCCATATGTTTCAGAGTGATGCACATTTGACTGCAGTGTGTCAGAAAAACACACTGATTCATTTTTTTACTACAACTATACAGCACAGATGTTGGTCCAAACTGGACCATTACTGAGCATTATCTCTGTGTCACAGCATGCCATTACCAGGCCTTATCTCCCACAGCGGGGCCAGCTCACAGTAAATCGCTGTTACAACCAGCTGGGCTCTCCTCTTGTGCCGCTTCTTCAGGAGACAAGGTCAACAACAATACACCTTTGGTGGAGTAACATACGCTAGTGACTGCTGTCTACTAATGTGAAGACTGCCGAGAGCACCAACCAAACAATATGTTGCAGGATAATGTTTTAATACTCCCAAAAGGTGTCTTGTAGAATATGATGCAGTTCGGAGTTCAGCAACAAAAACCCTGGATAGACTTTTGGTCATGTTTGACATAACTTAACAAAATACATTTCCAGAATGATCTAGAATGAAATAATGTAGAATAGCTGACTCATTTTGGTCAAATACAATGGCTTACAGTCCTCATAAATTAAAGAGGGGAATAGTGAGTGTACTATAAACCATTTGTCTGGGAATTGGAGGTACATGGATTTTCTCCTGTCACACATATGCAATTATAATTGTGTTTCTTCCATTGTTCACTCCAGCAACAGTAACAAGACTGGTTCCAGTTGGTGAGAAGGACTGTTTTTTTAAATAAATGCTAATGCCCATAGCACAGTACAAAAGACTCAATTACAGGGAGGTAATGGGCACAGAAATCCAAAAGCACAGAGGTCAAAGAGATGGAATCGGGTTCAAAATAGATGCACTATTGTTCTCCTTTACAGATACTGTTAGACATTGCAAACATAAACATGTAATCACACTTTCGCCCCCTAATGTAGAATTACAAAGGTGGATCTTACAAAAACAGTTCAAGATAGTCTGTGTGGTCCTGGATTGTCTCAACTTTAAACTTTACATTTTAAAGAAAACCACTCTTTGTGATGTAATTTGTTTCCTTTATTTCCAGCGTTTTCCTTCCTGTAACTCACTTCTAATGAGCCGAGGCACAGCTTGGCACAGCTCTTCCTCACATGTTTCTGTGCTGTCAACACTTTCTAAAGATAACACCTCCACCTCTGCTCCATGCCGGCACCACCTCCTGTCTCCACCCCTCTGCTGCTGGCGAGAGTCTACATCAAACTCACTCCAGGGGCTAAATTTAATCCCACTACACTGACCAATACTACCAGAAAGCCAAGAGATACACAGAGCCTTACGCAAACTAGCTATGCTTTTGACTACACCAATTGCCTCATCTACACTACTACTATTACTACCACAGCGCGCTTGCCTTAAACTGGCAGTTCTTTATGTTATCTGATCTATTGCATGAGTTTTAGATCAGATAACATAAAGATTGCTTCATGCAATATTAGTTCACAAACAGAGGTTTTTGTTTTTTTTGTCCATTGACTGTATGTACCATTGGCTTGCTCCCACTGCTACATTTCCACTGGTGGATGGGACCCATGTGACCAATCACAGAGCAGCAGTGTGGTTTGGACAGAAGCACCCAAACAAACCAAAGCAAACATGGCAACGCAGACAAACGTAGACTCAATTATAACAGAAATACATACATAAAAAGGGCAGTGTGGAGTATAGTTTGAGCATTTGTAGTTGAGAAAGTTATATTATGAAAAAATGACTCTTGTGAGCTTTTAGCCATGTTAGAAAGTTGTTAGAATGTTGCTATCTCATTAAAAACATACCGTTGTGTTTTGTTTCATTCATACATGTTTGAGTATTCCTGTATTATTAGTCTGCATCTCCAAAACTCGAAATACTCTGATCCACCTTGTGATGTCATGCAGTGGTAGTTTTCAAGTTAACATCTAAGAGCTAACTTTTACTTTTTGTTCAGAACAGATTGGTAATTCCAGGGCTGAAATGATCCAAATGATCCCTGTGAAGTTGAGTTTAAAAACACAGTAGAGTTTGTATTGCGACATCACATCACAAGATAGAATAGAGTGTTCAGATAGAGCAAACCAAGATTAATAATGGAGTCCCCACTAAGTGCTACACATGTCAATCGGGTTTCAGGTTACCTTTAAGCACCCTTTAAGGAAGATCAATTGAAGAATGAACGATTGCATGACAACCTCTGTAACATTTGTCCCCAATACAATGAAATCCTCAAGCATCATCAGAAAATTGATTGAGGAAGATTACCAACTAAATAATCTCTAATCAAATTAAAAACAAAAAAAAGAAAGAAAAGAAACAAAAAAACAAGGACGTTGTATTTAAAGAGCTAAAGCGCCAATGAATGACCGAAAAAAATGATTCTGAACTGAAAGCTGCACTGTCAGATGTAGCAGATTTCTCATTTAGTGATAAGTACGCTGACCACTAACAGGGCGATTTTAAGGTCAAGGCTCCCGGGGATTAGAGCGCATTAATCGAGGGCGATGAGAAGAGCACTGAAGCAGCTCATTGAGGGAACTCTAATGGGACAGGAAATCAAATCTGCATTTTCTACCAACATATGTGAAGTCTGTAAAAAGGCAAAAACGAAAGCTTTAATGAAATCGATCAACTGTAAAGCAAACACTGGGATCTTTGTAGGCCTGTCACGATAAGTTTGAAGTGCGATACGTTGCAGAAGTCAAGATGATGAACGATTATAGTGAAAGTAAACAAAAAAGCAGAAGTATCCACAAAAATCTTGTTAAATATTGTTGAGCTGTATAAATAAAAAGCAGAATACGACACTTAAGTAATTAGTTTGTGTCATTTTAGTTCATAATTTAATCTTCTACGCATCAAATCTAAAAACCTTCATTAGAATAATTTGGGTGATTTCAAAGCTGGAATTTTATCTATAATAAACGAAAGGCAAACTTGAAAACTATCGCTTCAAGACAACACAAGGAACCAAGTGTTTTGAGCATTGGAGACGCAGACAGACTAATAATAAACGGTTAGTTAAACACAAAAAAACAAAACAACACATGCCTTTGAGGAGTTAACAGCATTATAACATGACTAAAAGCTCTCAAGAGGCAATTTAACATTATATAGGACCTTTAAATGTAAACTGCAGACTGCACGTGATCTTATAATATGTTTGGCTATATGTATATTTAGCCTACATGTATGGAGCAGGTGCCAGTGATCCGGGTCAAGAGTTGAGCTCTTTCAGCATGAGACAAGTTTAAGATAACAAAAGTAAATGCGTATAAGAAGCACAGTTAACCTAGCAACTAAAATAATTATGTTTTCACACTCTCTGACACTCTCTGATCAAATTACGTTACATTTTCAACACAGTTTAGTCCCGATACTGCAATGTATTTGTATGAGGAAGGTGATAAAGTTGAAAGAATAATTTTATATATTTGTAGTGCCCCAATAATTTACGTTTTCAGTTGTTATAGAATGACTGGTTTGTTATTCAGTATTTCCACTACATAATGGAGACGCACTCACCAATACAAGCGTGGACTCTGACTGTCAGCTGGGTCCGTAAAATAACGCTGTGCTTCTTGCCTCTGGATCTGGTGGGGACAGATATAAAACGTGTTAGGGTTCAGCGGATAAAGTCAATACCGAATAATACAAATAAAATGAGAGAGGTTTAATGGTTTAAAACAAAAAAATGGTATATCTAATTTAAATTGCACCCCTACCCATATTAAAGCTGAAAAATGCTGGTCCGAGCATGAACTAAACTTGTTTTCAACCAAACAAACTCGCATATTAACACTGGACATCATATTTTCAGCATAGTTGGGGAGGTAGATGTTGTTTTTATTGTGTTGTCATAGAGATACAAAATTATTAACAGTTATTTTCCATAAATCTGTGCAGAATGAGTGTTCCCCTATCCTGATATACATCTCTAGGCCCCGAGGACAGAGAGCTGACTGCAATGCGTAGACACAACACACATTTAGACACACACCTCCTTATACCAGCATGGTAACACACATACATTCACTCAACTGTGGAAAAAATATGCATGTGATACGGCAGTATGGAGGCACTGTCAAAAATCGGAATGCTCCAGTCAGTATATCAGTTCTTTTTATCGCATACTCATAGCACCTAGTCCAAACAGCTAGTCTGGATTTCCACTGAATTCTGCCAAAACCAGTTTACCTAATCCTTACATATCAATGTTTTTTTCCTCTTGTATTCAGTTGTTTGCTTAATAAATAGATACTTAGCATTACTGTTTGTAAAATTACACTAAAGGTCTATATGGCTTTCGGCCTTTACTTCATGAACATTAATACGATTTTCTTATCAGTGCCATTTAACTCAAAGTAAAGCAATTTTTTTCCTCTAAAATTTGAACTCTTGAGCCACAATTAGCCATTGACTGACAGACTAGTCCCATCAAACTGGTTGTCCAAGACCCAAACAAGTTTCCTTTGTTTAACTCACCTGTCTGTTACTGTTAACTCAGAGACAGAACCCCCGCACAAACATAAGCACTCACATAGAAACCACTCTTTTATTCTGTCAGTCCCTAAGTGCCAACGATACTGTATCAGCATACCATTACTCCTACAAGTGGTTCTTTGCATTTCCATATAGTCTATCATTTTTTCACAGCTACTGTTTGAAGCTTTATAAATGACAAAGCTCGGTTTAAGTGTGCTTTAACATTCATGTGTAACATAACCACGCAACAGATGACAACAGAAAGCTTCCCCTAAGCAACTGACTAACAAAATTTGGCTTGGGCATTAGGATAGCCAAGATTTTTAAGTTAAACATTAATCATAAAAAATAAAAAAATGTAACTTGGAAACACAGCTTAGAATTTGGAGAGGTTTACATCTGACCTCCTCTATTAAACAAGGTATTTGATTTAGTGGTTTAAAATCTGTTCATTTGGGGGAAAATTAAACAATATAAAGCTGTAGACTGTAAAATTGCAGTAGCTGGAGAAACTGAGGGTATATCAGTCCGGGTTTCCACAGCGCTTCATATTTTCCGTGGACACTCGCTTCCAAGAACTCTTCATCCAGCAGCTTATGATTCTTCCTATTCAAAAAGCGACAAATCATGCAAGAAAAGTGTGCGTTTGAGGGCCGTGGCACTATTCAAGACGCTCCGGACAGGTAAAGGTGTTTTGACAGTAAAGACTTGGCATGGAGAAGTGTAAGAGAGGAACTGCTCATACCCTGTGTCATCTTGCTGAAAACCCTCCAGTTCGTCTCTTTGCTCGGCCAGGGATGACTCCAAATCGAGATAGGTGCCATTGTGAGACAGCTGGAGTGCACAGTCATCGAGCTATAAAAACAAAAACATGTGCAAAAACATTATTATCAATGGTTCCAAATATAAATGGATGTTGCTACCTTGAAGAGAGAGAACGTTATTTCTGTAGTGGTTGTGGTCGTACTAGAATACTCAACACTAAAACTAGTATTGAAACTAGATACTCATTTGAGCAATACACATAAACAGGACATAAATAAGGAGCTTTCCTTATCATTTTAGAATAACCTTGGTAAAATAAATAAAGAATAATTAATTTGGGATGAAATTATCATTATGTACTTCATAAAATCACAGTTGGAACATTTTACATGAGTGAACATTCCATTCAGTACTCGATCTTGTTGAGTGATCATACCACAAGTACACTTGTATTTTTAAGTACAGTGCCTTTATTTAAGAACATACTTTGAAAACTATATCCACCCACGATCTCGGCAAATTCACACATAAACGTAAATAGGCGTTTGGAAACTATGATTGTGCACTGGATCTTAATGCAGAGGAATGGTATGACAAATTTCCGGTGGAGATGTGATGTGCATACTCCAGCTTTCAGTCTCTTCAAGCGTCCCCACTCTTTGCCTCTGGATGTGTTTCTCACCCTGTTCCTAAAACCACTGTCTTGTAAAATAATGTTGCTTTATGGGCCTTGTTGTTTGAACAAGTACAATGGTCCAGAAAAAGAAGCTGTTTTTCAGTGTGGCGTGGTGGCTCTGTTTTCCGCATTACTGTTAAAGGGATTAGGTCGATGAAGCTGTTAAGCCTGCAAAACCAAATCCAGTATAGGACATGACAAAGAAATTTGATTTGTAATGGTTTAAACATTTGCTTATGCCAAAATGACAAGATTGCAGTAAGGATTGACTTCTGTTAAACAGTTTGCATAATCTCAGAACAGAAGCTCACAAGTTCCTTTGGAAGAGGTAAAAGTAAACTCGCAACTGTACCTGGAAACACATATTTCAATTTTAAAATATCATTATTCAAGTAAAAATGTAGATGTAAATTCAACCAGCTAAAATATTTCTAACCTCCTGCCACAAAATTTCCCTCTCAACCAATGATCACCCATTCTTCTGTTTTCCCTGCTGCCCATCTCCACAGTAGCATCAGAAGACTGTGGCTGCATGTACTGTTACCACTGTAACCTGTAGCTTATATTAATATTTGTTATTGTGCCATCAACATGGGAATGTTGACTGATTTAGGCTGAGTTATGCATTAATCAAACACACAAAAAATCCTACAGGACTTAAAACTATCTTGCTCTGTAATAAGAAGCTATGCCTCTGGGGTCTCCACCATCACCACACATAGTGAAGTCACTCAGTCATCACAGGTGCTTGTACGTGACAGTTTGTAAAAATAGGCAAGTATCATTGTTCTGATAAGCTGGAATTAAGTGTTGATTCTGTCAGTGTATAAATAAATAAGACTAGCAACTCCATGTCCCCATTGTTTATTCAGCCTTTAATTTTATCTGGACTTTTAAAATGGACATGTGGCAATCCAGTCAAGCTCCATGACGACACATGAATCACAAGGCCTGGTCTGCTCCCGGTCTTTTCCTCCCTCTCTTTTTGTAAGTGAGACGCGGACTGCTGGATGGACTCAGGGCTTAAATATAACCCAGCTATATTTACTGCGCTCTGAGGCAGCAGCATGCTAACAGGAGCTCAGGGTGGGTGTGTCCACAGAAGCTCAACAGTCAAGAGGAGAGAAGTTTGGGAACAAAACTTGAGAAAAGTTTAAGAGTTTATTTTTTACATATAATGTTGCTTGATTCGCCAGGCAAGTGGAGAACTTAAAGATGGGGTATTATACTTGTATGAGATATTCATTGTTAGCACATATTTAGATTGAGTCCCCCCTCTAATCACTTCTTGTGTTAAGTCACTCCCCATTCAGAGTACCACAACACAATCACCATGCATTCTGCTAATGAAACTACTACACATTGCCTCAGGTTTGTGAAGTTATAGTGTATTGTTTTGTATCCTACTTTTGTACATCTATGAAAAATGGCCAAGGAAGGCTTCACGGGGGCCTGAGGGAAATTGCAAGATACGCAGACGTGCATGAATGACAGGGGTGTTTTTGCATTGACATTAACATGGAAAAGTAAAGTTGACAATGCCCCGTCTTTAAAGGTCAAATTTCCACCTTTCAAATTTAAATGATCAGAGTTCATTAATGACAAAATAGTGCACATTTCTGGTGTTCAAGTTTGGTGGTGTTACTATGGTTACTAGAACAAATTATCTGACACCTGAATTAAAATAGCTTTTGACTCCCGGTGATGATATAAATTAGAACTGAAGACACTAAATTTAAACTTTTATTCCAGGCTATGATGGCTATAGGGTAATCTTAAAAACAAAGGACCGATCAAATAAAGGGGTCACAGCAGGGGGGGTTCACATGTGGCAAGCTTAATCATGACCTGTCCCAGTGCCCCACTTCTCTATAAGCACATTTCACCAAGAGCACAATCTGTCAAACCGTTATTCAGCAATAATATTTATATTTCACTATTTCATATGAGGCAATGTCAATCAATGAACAAGTTCTGGTGCTAAGTATTATGTGTGCACTGTCAGCCCGTGACATCCAACTTCAGCTTATTGCTATAACAACAAATATTACTCAGTGATAAATATTGCGTGGATAGGCAGAAGCTTTGTAACGTGAGATTTTAACGGTTGGATCTCCCAAGCATGTCTCTTTCCTAAAACACTTCATTTAGGTTATAAAAGGAACAACATAACAAAATACATCACGTTGATTGGCACCCCAGAACAACCACACACTCCTAACAGGAGTATATTTTGCACTTATTTCATCAAAACTCGTCAGCAGAGGGCAACAAGGAGAGGGCAAGGGGAGTAATTACTAACATGTTAAAACAACATAGGGGCTGGCAAACTGTTAATGATGCCTTTACGTAACTGGGAACTTTAAGAACTTGTGTATTTACCATTAAAAGTCACAAAAGCATAACTCTCTTTGAAGATAGGGGAGGGCGTGCTCCGTGCTGCTGTTAAATAAGCTAATATAGATTTAATGAGGGCCACTAAATAATTCTATAAATGTTAGATTGTTTGGGAGAACAGTTTAATAAGGAACTGACTAAACCTATTTCTCACACAATATCCAGCTCATTGAAGATGTTTAAAGGTGCATTATGTAACTTTTCTTGTGGGGTTGCTCCACCTGCATCTCTCTTCCATGCCTTTGCTTTGCCTGGACTGTTGCACAGTTTGATATTAAAAATAATGTATCTAGATTTTACTGAGTAACCAGAGTTTTTGGAACAAGAAGAAAAAGATACCGATTCTCACTTTGAGTGGGGTTGCTTCACCATAGATCTGCAGGTCTCATTTATAACACTTTATTTACACGGATTTCTTAGTAGATGTGTATGCCCAGTAAAATATAAACTTGATCTTTTCTCATCTCTCTGAGTACAGATCACGTTCCAAATCTCTGAAAGTTTGACATTCCAAGCCAAGTTGCCTTTTTATAGATCACAAACTTCACTTGGAAAATCAACATGTTTGTACATATGCATATTTTATAAATAAGACCCCTGACCTGTAACTTGATAGCATTACCTGCTTTTCTCCATGGAGATTTTAATTCCATACTCAGGAACATTCCAGACAAAGCAATGACATCTCCGTGGAGGGAAGCAAGTGGCGGACCCTCCACAACAAAGGTTAGCTCAGCACAAGAAGGAGTTCACCATGAGCCCTACTGAAATGGCCAAAACTATGTGGCGACAATGCGTGGCTAGTGAGGTGGAATGGATGAATCTGGAGGCAGCAGGGAGGGAGAGGTTAGGAAAAGAACTGCAGCGGGAGAGAACAAAGTATCCAGATGGTGGCCACAAGAATTCTGGGACAAGTGACCTATACTTTACATGTGAGGCAGTGAGCCATACACGCACTCAGCTATCATCACAATATAATCATATACCGTGGTAGCCCGTGCCTTTATGTGAGTAGACAAAAACAGAAAAAGAAGTACAAATTTCTTCACCTGGATAAATAGGTAAAATCAAACATGTTTTAAGCTACTGGTCTGGTTAGCATCTTTAATAACGTGTATAATCACATGTATAATCAAAAAGCAATACATTTGGAAGTGCTCTTTGCACTCATCTGATGGGAACAAAATTGCAAACAAGAATAGGGGCCTGTGCCATGTGTCCCTGTAAAGATAGTAATCATAGGCTTTTCTGCTCCTCAGGCAATTTTTCATTTGTGTTGTGGCTTTCTAAGATGGGACAAAATACACTGGGCTGGAAAAGTGCTTTGCTGTTGAAAGCCGGTTTACAGTCTTCAAATCCGCCTTGGCTTCCAACAAATCTCAGTGTTACGCACAATGGCTATAGATTTGACAGAGAGCTGTTCTAAGGCGTAATGCTAAATATTTTAAAGTCATTTCTGCAAATACTAAGTCTCAATATACAATTATGTGATACTTGGCAGTGGAAGTTATATTACTTTTGGGGTAGTAAAGAAGGGGAATAGCACAACGTTCCATGTAACCAATCTTTATCTTAGTGCTATTTTCTTCTGATATTTAGCTTGTAAAAATGTATCAACAATACTTAAGTGAACACATACACTGAATATTAGAGCAATTTTACTTATTATTTACACAACCTGATGTGAGATTCGTCAGATTCATTCAATGTCCAATCAAAACTAACTAAAGTTTTCCCATTAATGAAAACACTTGACTTGCAAAACAGCGGAAACATTCAAAGCTCACCTGGTGTCAGTCTGAGTGTATGATGGAAGCACAAAGACGCACCAAGAAGCGACTCACACCTGTTCACCATTCCACACAGTCACATTATAAGATTATTGTGTCAGATTAATCTGAATCTATTTTGGAGCAAACTGGGTTAGATGTTGCTGAGGTCTCTAACATTTGCAACCTTGTTGCATTCCTGTAGCTGGAGAGCCAATCACTTGTGCTGGCAAGTGTTAAATATAGCAATGGTGGCCATGGACGTTTATTTGGGGGTGGCTGGAATAGCAAAAAAGGAAGAGTAGTTGTAATGTTAGCCCAACCAAAGCAACTTTTAGTTCAGTTTAGGTTATTATTCAGCCTGTTGGTGGAATTTGAATAAAAAAGATGAATAAGGAATAGCACCCATGTAACATAAATAAATAAACAAATAAAGAAATAAATAAATCGATCTTTCTAACAGAACATTTCTTTGTAAACTCAACATCGAATGTTTTAAAAACTTCAGCACCCATCGCCTTGGTTGTGCTGCGCTTTGGAGAGTGGTGAAAGTACCTTGTGGGGGGCTTTGAGGAGTCGGTGGATGCCCGCGAGTTGGTTGATGAGCGGGATGTCCTCTCTGAAGGTGTATAACGGAGGTCTGGTCGGTTCTGGGAAGTTTGTGCTGTTAAAAGGATCGGTATCATCTAAAAATTGAACCCTGCACACAAACGTGGCCATGGTTCATCCATGCAGTGTCTCTGTGAAGCGCAGTCCTGCGTCTACTGCTGAGGCAGCACGGAGTCCTCTCCTGGTAACGACAACAAACCCAGGTCGCCAAGTGCGCCAAGCAGCGAATGGCCTGTGTCCCTCGGGACGGGGGGGTCAAGGGATGCGTGAGGAGGCAAAGAAGTCTTCCCTGGACTCTCCTTCGCCGAGGCTCCCGCTTGTGGAAGCAGGTGGCTGCAGACTCCAGCAGAGCTGGACTGGGAAGGATCAGAGCTGCTTGGGACAGCCGGTCTGCTGTCTGTCTAGTCCCACTAAATCCACCCCCATCTATTTTCCCCTCTGCCTCATCTCCTCCCCCCTCCCTTCAAATCACTGTCCCGGCTTAGCACCAGATTCCTGCATGAAAATAAGCAACATACTAAACAATCGCATTTCAACAGGCTACTGCAATTTCGCATGTTCGAAAATCGTTAAAACAAAAATGATCTATTTTGCGTTTGTATTCATCAGTCCAATATAGTGCCTGAATACTGTTGCCTGCAGGCATTACTGCAACAATCATGAATTACCACGCCAAAAAAAGTTCTGGGACTAGGGGCATACAGCCTACTCTAATAGTGAAATGCTTCTGCTTCGAGGTACGGGCCAAGAAAGATATCGAGGCAAGTGCCTGTTCATTTCTCAACTCGACTTATTAGTTTGAATATAACGACGTTTTAGTTGCACCATCTAGTGGTGAAGAAGCGCAAACGCACTAATATGCACTAATTACATAAAAGTCAGGGACTATTTTACCTTTTTTATCTTTAAAAATAATTCTGCAGGCAATTCTCCATTGCATATAGTAAATATTGTTAAAATATCTCTACACTCACCGGGCATGAGATAAGACAATAACAACAATAAAAACAACATCTTGGCTACTTCAGGTAAATACTTATTTTTCGTTTCTGAATGACCAGTGAGCCACAGTAAAGTCATGAGCATGCACCCTGACCCTGTTTGCACCCTGTTTGGATAAACCTTTTAGTGGCTTTAGCTGTTATACCGTATTTTATCCAGAAATCCCCTCTCATTCTCCCTTGAGAATGATGAAACCTTTAACATATTTGAATTCTTTCTTATTTTATACTAATGTTATTATGTTATTGCTAGGCACATTTACCCTAGCATTAACATACCAACATGCTAATGATTGACTTTTCTAGCAATTTTTGGTGGCCATTTTTATGGTTGGCTTTCTGTATTTTAGGTTATATTTATGGCAGAACACATGGTGCGAGCCTGGTTTAATAGATGACCTGGGTAGTCTACGAGTAATAAAGCAGTTGGCAGACCTGCTGCCATTCACTGAACAGCTGAAGAAGAACAACATGAGGTTTGCTTTTCCCAATCCAGGGATTGAGGACAGGATCCCCTCTTTTGGGAAACTGGAGACAGACAGAGAGGCTGAAGACAGGCCCAAATGGGACAACAAGGCCCAGTACCTGCTCACCTGTGTGGGCTTCTGTGTGGGACTGGGGAATGTCTGGAGGTTCCCCTACTTATGCCAGAGCCACGGAGGAGGTAGGCCTGCTTCATAGTAGAATAAAAAGAATAAAATAAATTAGTACACATAAGAACATTATATTGCATATACACTACCAGTCAAAAGTTTGGACTCACCCTCTCATTCAGTGTTTTTTTCCCCCTATGTTTGCCAGTCTCTACTACAAATGTTTGATGAATTGTGTTTGTGGGTCAATGACGTATAAGGATTTTCAACAAACACATTTTAAAATTTAGTTTTAGTTAATTTAACTTGTCAGGTCTGCATCTTTCTATGTTTGACATTTATATTAAGCAGTTTTAGTATTTTATTTTATTTTTTTAATGTACCTGAATTGGCTATGACCTTAAACAATGTCATGTGGTGCAACCGAGAATAAATAAACAATAAATAATAAAAAATAATAATAATTGTATTATTTTCAAAAACATGGTTGGGATGTTAATCTAAGTTCTGAGTAATGTGAACTATAATATGATAATAATATGAACAATAATATGATATTGATATTTGAAAACATGAAAACATGAGATTTGAAAAAATGGACACGCTCAGACGACATTTGTTTGAATATTATGGGGGAAATATCTATTCAAGAAAGCTGGAAATTCATGTGGGATGACAAAACACTTCAGAAAATTTGCCAAAAAAGAAAGAAAATATATTTGATTAGATTTAGAGTAATTTTAAAGAATTTTAAAAATCAGCAGTTAAGTGCGGATGGATGATATTTTAAAAACGTACAAATATCATCCATCATGTGCAGAATAGTACATGATTTATGATAAAAAATATTTAGTTCCCAGGAGGCCAGAGGTCTTACAGGTAAGTGTTGAATTATTATGAAATTTGAAACTTTGTAACTGAAGAAATTGCAAATGGACACAAGTCATGTCATTGACCCATAAACAGCACCAGTCAAAAGTTTGGACACACCATCTCATTCAATGTTTTGTTTCTTTACTACTTTGTTTCTACATTTTATATATTGTACATATGGAAGACAAATATATGAAGTTGTTGTGTAACTTTTTTTCCCTTTGCTACATAATTCCATATATCTTACTTATCATACATATTTTTGCTATCTTCTGTGTGTATGTGAAATGTAGAAAATAGTGACATTGTGAATAATGAACTGAAGGATAATAACAATGAAAAACAAAATAATTTGAGCTGGGTTCATATTTCATGACAAAATACAATATAATTAAGACAAAAAAGTGGTTCTTGCCATCCGTCTGGAAGTATGACATCATCATGTTACATAACATGCCCTGAAAAGAGGAACTGGCTTTCACATTTAGTTTAGAAGAGACAAAAACCTGAACAACATCTGTACATATAGATGTTTAGCAAAAGCATCCCATGCTTTATTTGGGCTGTAAACCATGTAATCAGAAGTTAATGAATTGATATACTTCAAGTATTATCAACTCCTCAGTCCAAACCAGTATAATCCTAACAGATCTATGAATCAGCTGTTTCTAATCACCTTCTTTTCATCTGATGCAACAACAACATAGTGAACTTTCAGCCCACAGTGCACTCCACCTGCATCAGAGATAAGGGACATAAAGAAATCTGGTCAGTTTCTATTACTATTAATCCCTATAACAAAGTTATAACAAAGTATCGTTATCAAACAAAATAAAACAAAACAGAGATTCAGAGGCAAACTATATGCTGATAAAATAGTATGTTTTTTCAAAAGAACAGTAAATCACCTTTTAAATCACATATATTGAATGCCTCCTTTTTAGGTGCTTTCATGATCCCTTTTCTGATTTTACTCGTTCTGGAGGGGATCCCATTATTGCACTTAGAATTTGCTATTGGTCAGCGTCTCCGAAAGGGAAGCCTTGGGGTCTGGGGGAGTATCAACCCCTACCTGACTGGTGTGGGTGAGTAAAGTCAGGGGCAGTTGAATTGCTGGCCATACAGTTATTGTATTGCCAATATTTACTAACAGTTTGGTTGATCTTTTTTGTAGGAATTGCATCGATGGCTGTGTCGTTTTTAGTGGGAATGTACTATAACACAATTATTGCCTGGGTGTTATGGTATTTCTTTAACTCTTTCCAGAGCCCACTGCCATGGAGCCAATGTCCACTCAATAATAATAAAACAGGCAGGCACAACATTGATAATTCTATTAGTGATTTTAGACAGCACCTAAATTTACTTTTATCTGTTTTACGTTTACAGATCTGATATCTGAGTGTGCGCGTAGTAGTTCAGTTGACTATTTCTGGTACAGAGAAACACTGAACATCTCCACGTCAATAGAGGAGTCGGGTGGGTTGCAGTGGCCCATGGTGCTGTGTTTAGTTGTGGCTTGGGCAGTTCTTTATGTCTGCTGCATCAGGGGCATTGAGACCACAGGAAAGGTTCTGAACACACAACTACTTCTATTTTCATAGTAATAAGAGAAATTAAAAGCTTTTTGTGCTCATTTAGGCGGTGTACATCACATCCACACTACCCTACGTTGTCCTCACCATCTTTCTCATCAGAGGCCTGACCCTTGAGGGATCTTTAGATGGAATCAAGTTTCTCTTCACACCTGATGTTAGTGGAGAAATAATTCTTCAACTAAAAGTACACAATATAATGTACTGTTAAAAACAGCCTTTGCCTGTCTGTCCAAAGCTGAATGAACTCATGGATCCTACGACATGGCTTGATGCTGGGGCACAAGTTTTCTACTCCTTCTCTTTGGCCTTTGGAGGGCTCATCTCCTTCTCCAGTTATAACTCTGTGCAGTGAGTCATTTAGGCCCTAATCTTATCTATGTAGATAAGAATATAACAACACCTAACATTCTTCACATGCAATGAGTTCACAATTGGTTAATGTCCTTTTTAAAGAAAAAAACAACACAAAAAACAGTTAAAAACAATTCAGGATAGATTTAAGAAATCAAAATTGTCATTATTGTCTTTTTGAATTTGTGGGCTTCAGATATACATTTATACAAAATCTTATGAACGCGTTATTATGTAACATTTACTTTTAACCCATGTGATAAATCCAGGTGTATTTTCTCATGTCTGTCTTGTTTCTAATACTTTAGCAACAACTGTGAGCAGGATGCTGTCATTATCTCCATTATTAACGGCTGTACATCTGTCTATGCTGCTACGGTGATCTACTCTATTATTGGCTTCAGGGCCACAGAGCAGTTCAATGCTTGTCTCAATGGGTAAACACAAACTTAAATAAAGCTTCAAAAACATGGACAAATATGAATAAACTTCAACTCAATTTTACAGAAACATTCTGATGCTGCTGAATGCACTGAATCTAGAGGAAGGTTACATCACACAGAGCAACTACAATGAAATGTTGCAGAATCTTAACAGTTCACAACAATACCAACCTATTATCCAAGGGCTAGATCTATCCACCTGTGAACTCCAAACATTTCTAAGTGAGGTATGTATCTGCATCTTATCTTATGTTACTATGATCTTCCTCTTATACAGATCAAACTTTATTTATTTATTATGTATTTATGTGATTTAGGGAGTTGAGGGAACAGGTTTGGCCTTCATTGTGTTCACAGAAGCCATCATAAAAATGCCCATTTCTCCACTCTGGGCAATACTTTTCTTTATTATGCTGTTCTGCCTTGGACTTTCTACAATGTTTGGCAGTGTAGAAGGAGTAGTCGTCCCTTTGCAAGACCTTAAGATTTTCCCTAAAAATTTCCCAAAAGAGGCACTCACAGGTAGGATAACAAACATACATATATACATTTTTCAGTCAAAACTCTAACAACAGTTGCACATGTTTGTATTGCAGGCTTAGTGTGTCTCGTAAGTTTCCTGATTGCGCTGATCTTCTCTATGCGTTCAGGGGACTACTGGCTAGCTCTGTTTGACAGTTTTGCTGGTTCTGTCCCTTTACTCATTATTGCTTTCTGTGAAATGGTAGCTGTGGCCTACATCTATGGAATAGACAGGTATGACATGTTGCTTTATGTCAACAATGAATGCAGAATGTATCAAAATAATAATAATAATAATAATA
>KN504496.1:14031-30456 GCA_000787155.1 Scartelaos histophorus | reverse complement strand
TCTTTCCCTTCCATCTTCTTCTCTCTATCCTCACTCCTTCTCCCCCTCTACTCCAAACCATCAAAGCGAGTTTTGTGAGTGTCCGTTCACGTCTCCGCTGTAGGATTTAGCGATGGCGGACTTCACACAGGTTTCTCTTTGAATGGAGCTCTCCCTCAGAATAATGTGATTTAGCACGATATCAGCATCTCATCCTGTCTGCACCGGGCTCACCAGGTCTCCCCTGCACTCCCCGCTGGTTTACTCAGCAGTAGGTAGAGTCCGCCAAATATGTATGTGCCCAAGTGATTTCAGAGTCTTCTATAAATAACATGGCAAGTCTAATCCTTGGGTTGAGCTACAAAATGTTCCAAATTAAAGGTATGACACAAAATTTGTAGTAGAGATGCAGTAATCCAGCTTTTTCAGTTCTGACACAAATATTTTCAATTTAATGTGGAACTAAACACTGGATCAAGGTACATTTGTAGCATTTGCAGTCCAAAAATCTATGCTGCCTTTCATGACCCCAATGAAATGTCAAGTACTACGTGACATCACACAGGACTGGCTTGATTACAGCTCATTTTCGTTAAAATCAAACTTCAGGAATGTGCCTTTAGAACAAACCCCCAGACTTGTATTCATGCTTACATCCTCAATAGAACACTCTAAATATATGATATAGGCTTCATCAGGGTAGAAAAAAGTACTGCGTGAGGTCAGTTCATCTAGAAGTCTGTTCCTTAAAGCTATAAGTTTATTACAATTTTTGGCCGCAGTAGATGGCAGATGTGAAAGCTCTGGTGCTACATGCTAGTGGTGCTTTCGCGTTTATAAGAGTTAATAAATGAAAGGGTAGCGGTGAGAGATGGTCCCGTTCATGGTGGAGCACTCCTGCTGTTATTCTGAGGAGCGCTTGTGTTTACTGTCGGTCACAAAGACGGATCACAGACTCAGCGAGAGGACCGAGCTTTCAAAATATCAAACAGGCATTATCGCAGTCGCAGCTCATCTTTGGTCGTAGATAGAACTTTGATCTTTGTCCCTGTCTCACTCCTACAACAAACGTTTTTTTCACTACGACTCAATATTCAGAAAACTTTCATTGCAGACGTCCAAAATCATGCAGTGGACCCCAGCTTAAGTTTGTAGCTCTATTTGAAATGTGTTTTTTGAAGGAGCTTAGATGTTAAATCTCACTTTAAAGGCCCTGTGCCCGTTATTTCTTGGAGTTCAGGAAACCGCCAAATCATGCTGTGCATATTGTAAAAGCAGAAAGAAAACACTTTGCTGGATGCAGAAGCAACTACCTGGGACATTCATTTTTGTCCTATGAGGCATGGAGTAGGATGAGAATCATGTGGAAACAACCCTTTGTGACCATCCCAGACAGTAGTTTGTCCATTGTGGTAAAACAAAAGAGTGAGAAAAGGAATTTGTTAGGCACTGAGCTGCTGAAACTCATGGTTAAATAGTTCATTTCAAATATTTATTTTATAATAGGCTTAATGGTTGTCTGACTATTAAGTCTATTATACAACAAGTTACAGTTACAGTTTTGGATTAGTTAACTTTTTTTTTAAGTTTGACTCTGCTTCCATTGTAGGGAGTATTATACCTTGCAGGGATAGGCCATATAACATGTTCTTGGTGCCATACTGCAATTTTCTCTTAACGGTTGTATATCTTGTTGTATATATATTATATTATATTAAAGTTCTAACACTGTGAGACATTCAGGAGCAGTAAATAGTCTTATAGCATTAACATACTGAATGCTGAACTGCTGAACTGATAATAATAATACCTGGTTTACTCATTTCCTGTGGTTCAAATCCATTTCCAATCTCGTTAGCATACATAGAGATCTGTACACGCAATTTAAACCTATAGAAAATGAATATGGAAACTCGCTCCAATTGATTTTGCAACCTACGAACACACGGCTATTACTGCTATACATCTCTGACCCGCTATGCACGGGTTAACTCCCAGCCAGCCACTGTTGACGAGGTCGCTGCGGTTTCAATGTACACGTCCCGTCCCTCTAACCCGGGCCTGAACCACTTAATTGAAATTCGCTTTCATTTTCCATCGCTGACAGGCACAGCGCTGCTCCTCCTACACTTAATCAGATCACATTTTTGCACAGGGCCCGATAACTAGCTCACGTCTGGAGAGAGGGAGGGAAAAAGAAGGAGAGAAAGAGGGAGAGAGAAGGACCCTGGGGCGTGAAGAACCAAGATGGCCGCTCCGCCTCTTCCTGTCAGCCGCTGTATTGTTTGTTATACCCAGTGATTGTGTGAGTGTGTGTGTGTGTGTGTGTGTGTGTGTGTGTGTGTGTGTGTGTGTGTGTGTGTGTGTGTGTGTGTGTGTGTGTGTGCGTGAGGCCATCTGCCAAAGAGTGCTCTGAGTAACGAGGGGGACTGTCAGACTCACCACCGGTTCATCGAGACGTCTTAATCCTGTGTCTTTCCTCTCGCGCTCTATCATTTTCTGTCTTTCACTCTCTTTTTGCGTCACTCTACAGTATACGTTCGTTCCCCCTTCTTAGTCTGCACTCTCACTGTCTTTCTGTCTATCTTTCCCACTGTTTTTCTCTCATCTTTTTTGCTTTCCTGCTCTTTCTCTCACCATCTTTTTCCTCTTTTTCCCTCTCTCCAACGCTACCAAATTACAGGCTAGATCAGCGTAGAGGCAAGCCAGCTCACAGTGCTAAAAATACTTGCGCTTTAACAAATGCAACATAGATAAATAGAAGTTTAATGTCATACCGTGAAACATTCCAGACAAATAAAACCCGAAAAATGTGCATAATGTAATAATCAGTGTGATTTCAGCAGTGGATTCGCTCATTTCTACAGAACAAAATGGCAAAAGTAGCTGCCGGCTTGAAAACTACAACTTCATGACATCACAAGGTGCAACAGAGCATTTAAAATAGACTTTAAAACAACGCTCTGCCCCCCCACATCCTCACAGTCTTGTCTTAAGACCCACTTTTATTCTCGAGCTTTTAACACCGCGTGAGTTGTGTGGTCCTCTGTGTTTTTATTTTATCATTTATCATTTCTTGTTCTTATTTGATTTTACTCATTTCATTGTCTTAATGAGGATTAGTGGAGATAAGTAGAGCTTTATTTTATATTTCTATTGGATGTGTTTGTATTGTGTAGCACTTTGGAAACTGTTGTGTTTATGAAATGTGCTATGGAAACAAAGTGGATTAGATTGGATTTTGAACTTTGGAAATGCAGACGGACTATGAATTACTCGAGCATTTGTGAAGGAAACAAAAGACAACTCCGTGTTTTTGTCGAAGTAACAGCGTTCTAACGTGGCTTAAAGCTCACAAGAGTCTAGTTTTCATAATAACCACACTTTGCAGTAGCACAGTCCTATTGTGCAGCACCAGTCATAAACTTCCTGGTGCTTTGGTTCAATGCGTGAATGTGCAGGTCAGCGCCTCCGTCTGGTCCGGGGGGCACTTGACATTTCGGACAGCAGTTCTGAGCCCTCTTTTCAACGGAGTCTCCACGGTTCACTGGGCGACTTTCTGTGGACGCTGTGTTTTCCTACGCCGTAGACTTTACTCCGCCGTCTCTATAGTAACCGCCCTGGATTACGCTTAATCCTATAGCCGACATGGCCAGAGCATTGCGGATCGCCGGACCGTAAATTGTGCTTTTCTTGGAGATGTTGCGAAGCGTGGGCCCCGGTACTGTCATGTGGAAAATCTCCCTCCAAAAATGTCCGTCGCGGTGGTTGCAAAGCAGCTGGAGGTGAACCACGGGGCTTAGTGGAGATTTCACTAGTCTGTGTCTGAAGTGATGAACGGAGAAGTTCAGGGATTAGAGAGGGATACAGAGCTAATGTGAATCTGTCTGGTATATTTTGGGCAAGATAAATGAGTTATGATAGGCTGGGGTACTCAGAAAATCCTCAATAGACCCTAAAGCTATAGTGTGACTGAAATAAAAGCATTTTCATTTTGGTTGTTTATTGCATTGAAAAACTTTTGTGCTTACTGTGAGTGGGCTTGCACCTCCATAAATCTGACTCTTATTTGGTCTGGCCTCCTCCTGCTTGTTTTCATGGAAATGTAGCTCAGGAGATGTTATAATCTATCTTCATAGAGAATGCTCTGAAATCTGAAATTACTTTTTTTACTTTTACTGTAGCTTTAAGTTTAGTTCTTTATTTGGTTATATATCATTATATACGTAAGCTCAGTATGGACGTCTGTGCCGTTGCTAACAAAGTCAGACAGCCTATTGTCTTTAAACATTTGTGTTTTTATGAAGCAGTAGTAGTTCTCGTTGGTGTAGTAGCAGTAGTTGAAGTATGTTGGTTTCTTAGTCAGTTAATTATTCAACAGTTAGAGGTGGGGGTGATAGTCGTAGTTGTAGTGGTAATAGTAGTATATCCATTTCTTTTGAGCTCATTAGGCTGATTAAAACAATATGTTTTTAGTAAACTTATTATAAAAACATATGCAGTTCTATAATTTGTCTTTAGTTTATAAAGCCACTGTTTAGAATTATTATTGGAAAAGCTTGTGTGGGTAATTACTTCATTGGTTTTCATATGGTTCTGTAAGCATCTACACTTTCACATATACCGCATCAAAATTATAACAGAATTGAGACTAAATTTGAAACTAAAACTGAATTTGGAATAGACCAGGGCTAAACCTAGACTAGACCAGAATAAAACCAAGTCTATACTGAGACTAAACCAGGAGCAAAACCATAATGATATGGTGACATATATGACATTATGTCTTCCACTGATGAAAGAAGAACAAAATTTTGTAGAAATACTGAAAAAAAAAACTGAAGTAAGAATATCACATAAAAAGATCTACTTAAGTTAAAGTAATAAACTACCCATTTAAAGATGTACTTAAAGAGTAAAAAGTAAAGTTGCTCAAATGCTAAACTCCTCAGACTTTACATTCTAGCACTGATATTTTCTCATTTATACAGCCCTGATTAATTAAGTGATTAAGTGATTAATTGTATTATTTAAAACTCCTGCCCACACCAACAGAACATGTATTATATCCCACATTGGTTGAACTGAAAGCTAAAATGTACAGACGTTAATACAGATTTTGCTTCTTTTATACCTTTTTAATCCTGCGTGAAAGAGACAGAGCCGCATAATATTCGCTCAGTGTAATGAAAACATTCTTTTGACTTTCTTATCAATGCGAGCGATTTAACAAAAGCCTCCACTGCACACTGCGAGAGAGAGAAGACAAAAGACACACAAGGACACTCCATTTCTCCCATTTTGCTATGCGTGGGATGTCAAACTATTTCACTACATCTGCCAATAGTTAAATTAGCTTCTCAAACTAATTCCTGAGGTCAAAATAAGTTTACAGTGCGCTCCCTGCTTCTAACTGTAAAGTGTTTTATTGTCACGGAAATGCAGCTCTTGTCATTGAAAGTTGTGAAAAGCGCTTAGAAACTCATTAATATTGGATTTATTTTCCTGTCAGCAAATAGAGAAGAAGGAAGTGCGTGGTTATCATGCTAATTATTGCCATTTTTCCCATACATAAGCAGCTCTTGCGGTCAAAATAAGTCTACTGTGTACTGCCTTTCTGTAACTGTAAAGCATTTCATTGTACGATAATCAGGAAGTGCCCAGTTAGCATGCTAGTTGCATCAAGCTTTAATGTGTAAGCTAACGGAATTATCTTGAGGTCAAAATAAGACTATCGCGTACTGTCTGCGTCTAATGGTGAAGCGTTTTATTGCCTATAATCAGGAAGTGTGCGGTAAGCATGCTAGCTGTTGGTAGTTTTATTGTGGCGCAAAACTGGAATCTAAAAGTTGTGAAAAGCTCTTATAAACTCATCATATTTAGGATTTTTGGAACGCATAAGGTATAACGTTGGATGAATTTTTTGTTTTTCATGTTTTTAAGATTGTAAAAATCCTATGTATTTCTTTCAAAATGTACTGTGGTCTCAAAGTCATTCTAATGGTTTAATTCAAATTCGTATACTATCAGTAGACTCAATAATAGACGCTATTCTGTAAAAGCCTCATTCAGTATCTGGACTGATCTTGGTGAAATATTTGCAGTGAACTCAATTAACCTAAAAAACTGCTTACAATTACTTTTGACTATCAAGGATTTTTTCAAAAGCTTTTGAATCTTTTCTTCTATTGCAGTTTTATCAGATTTATCAGTGGAATGTCTTCTTGTTGAGCTGAAATTGTATTCGGTGCTGCTACTTTGTTGTAAAAACCTTGTCAAAAAAAGTAAGACTGTAATTATTCTCTTATTCTGCATGGTTAGTTCAGCGACGGTGGAAATCACTCTACTCTCGACCGATCAATATTAGTCACCAAAAAGTCCGAGATGTCATGGCGAGAACGGGCAGAATGGGCTTGGGTAACCTTAATTCTCTAAAGTTCTTCGCTCGTGGTTCAAAATTGGGTACACGCTAGGTGGCAGAGTGGTTAGCATTAGCTCAAGATCTGGAGATGGGTCCTAAACTGAAGGATTGGTCCAATGTAGAAGAAGAAAAAAAATCACTTTATACCCTAACTTATAATCCTAACCTGCTTTTCTTCACAGAGATGTTAATTATTTGCCTCTAATGTTCCACTGTATTAGATTGAACTTATCGATCTCCATGGAAACAAGCAGTTAACACCAAGTAACAGGAATAGGTTATATCTGCCTGAATCATTCTTAATAAACTATTATCATTATGAGTTAAGTCTTTCTTCATGCTTTATTAAGACTTTTTAGGGTGTTGTTATTATAAAGTTTTGCCGAAATTTCTGTTCTGCGTTTAACCCATTTTTCAGTGCCACTAGAGCAAACTCGTAGGACCTATGTGATGGTACAGGAAGTGCTCCACTGTGTTTTTAAATTCTATACACCTTCACTATAATCATTTTGATCATTTCAGCCTTGGGATTGTCAATCTCTACTAAAGATCTTAAAGAACTAAAGGTAAAAGCTGGTAACTTGAAAACGACTGCTTCGTGACATCACAAGTTGGAACAGAGATTCTAACATGGCTAAAACGTCACAAGAGTCCATTTTTTGCAATATAGGACTTTAAAATAGTTACTAAGCAGCTTCATCCGCTTTCCCGTACTCATATATATATCTTGTACCTCTTATGTTCTTGCAGGGCCTGAAGGCAGCCGACAACGACCCCACAGCGCCCCCTTACGACAGCCTGCTGGTGTTCGACTACGAGGGCAGCGGCTCCACGGCGGGCTCCCTCAGCTCCCTGCACTCCGGCTCCAGCTGCGGTGACCAGGACTATGACTACCTCGGAGACTGGGGCCCGCGCTTTCGCAAACTAGCCGATCTCTACGGAGG
Organism: Scartelaos histophorus; assembly: GCA_000787155.1. NCBI lineage: Eukaryota > Metazoa > Chordata > Actinopteri > Gobiiformes > Gobiidae > Scartelaos > Scartelaos histophorus. Next base: position 23,112 of record KN504496.1, on the reverse strand, counting down.
CGGGGACGATTAGACCACGCCCCCTACCATTGAACCGCCCGACCACCCCGTTGTACTATTGGCTGCGGGGACGCGAAGGGGCGGAGCTTCGTTTTGGGGACTACATAATGTTATAAAGTGGAAGAAGAGGTGCGTTTTTGTATGGACCACAAGACTTGAAATGAGGGGACGATGACACCACGCCCCCTACTGTTGGACCGGCTAACTTACCCCATTGTCCCATCTGCTAACGGGGCAGTGCTTACATCGGGGTGCCACTATAATTGTTTTGAGGGCATATCGTGGAAGAAGAGGTGCTCCCTGGGCCTGGCTCCCTCTTGAGAACTCGCTATGCTAACACCCAGGCTCGCGTTCAACAGCCAGGGCTAGCATTCTCCAGACTAGAATGAATGACGTACGTTAGCCGTGTGCTAACTCTGAGAAACAGGACAGTGCACTGAGTTTGGATATTTTTGGATATTACAGAAGGGAAGAAGCCAGTGGTGGTTGGGAAACGCTAACGAATTAGCCTTAAGAGGTGACTGTCGCTATAAGCCCTCACGCGAAGAATCGCAAACAAGCTAAGCTAACTTGCTACACAAAAAAACAGAACTAGGACTAGACTGTAGTACCAGAACCACCGCCTTAACTACAATTTACAAGTGTTTTAACTATTTATGTCATTTCTACAAAGAATTTTAAGTTTCCGTTCAAAAATTCACCCAAAACCAACCCAGTTTGTGGCTATGCATGTTATCCTCAATTTGTAGAGCGCATCAGAAACATCAAATATGCAAAGTCCATTGTAAGACCACTGTTTTTGAGGCTATGCAAAATATTCTATGAAGGCTAGTATTAGCTCGTAGCATCTGCTAATTTTAAGCCGCGCAGATAACATTATGTGCGTGTAACTGGTTTTAAAGTTCTGCTAATTATTACGTTAAGCCCCCCTCATACCATTTTAGTGACAAAATAGACTTTATTGTAACATAGCTGACACTGAAAAGCTTTACTTAGCAGGCTTGCCTCTCCATAGACTTGACTAGTAACTTTTCCCCATAGAGAAGTTCCTGCTTTGCCTGCAACAATTCACTGTAAAAGGTTCCAAAGTTTAGCTTTTACCAAACAAAGTTGATGTTAAGCAAAATTTTAAAGAACCTATAATTGTGAAACTGGGTAAAAACAACACAATAAACAACATTTTGACTACTTAAAATGATTATAGATTTTATGGTGGAGGGTCCGTCAAACGCTTTTCGTCATGCAGATGTTGGTGCTTTGTCTGGAATGTTTCACAGAGACCAAACCAAACAGGTCAGATCTGTGAAGAGGCAAACCTACACAGTCAGAATGCCTGTTTTACAAAGTATTTCTTATACGACCACCTGAGATCAAATAAATGTATAATAGAGCTGTTTAATGTCACACTGTGGAACATTCCAGGATGAGCATTGACATATCCGTAGAAACAAGCAGGTGACGGACCCCCAACCAAAAAGTTACACACTGCACCATTAGATCAGTTGCTTGGAGCTATCTTTTCCCATATGTACCTGTTAAAATACCATAAATCGAGCTTTGCATAGATTTTGCTTATCTTCCCGCTCCACTGACGATCACCTCTTTTGACTGATCCGCTAACCGTTCCCGACCGCCACCACCAACGTTGCGGCCCCCTGTAGACCTTAAGCGCTACGACAGCCATGTTACAGACTCATCTACACTTGAATCTCACAGAACAGGAGCACTGGGTTCAATCGTGCCTTTTGTACATTCCTTTTGATTGTGTTTCAGACGGTCCCCCCATTCTGTACGTTGCTTTAAAGCTCCCCGGCGTTTTCGAAAGAGGCCAGGAGGGGGCGCCATGCCATGATACTGACTGTAAACGTGCGTGTGTGGGAGTGTGTGAGCGTGGATGTGTTTGTGTGTGTGTGAAGCGTGAATGTATTTTCACTATAGAAGACACTGGATGGACACTAGGGGGCAACAGCCACTATGGGACAACCTTGGACAATGCTACCAGCAACAGTATGTCTTCTCTGCATAGCTCTGGGGTCTTGTTGTTTTTTACCACTATTAGCATTATTAGCATTATTAGCATTACTCTTATTAATTACTGTTACATAATTGTATTCTTAATGACCTACAAGACACATTCATTGGTGTTACATCTGCAACTAGCAGCAACGCAGCTTCAAGTTTGTCATTCCTGGTTATTTAATGTTTTTTGTTTGCTTTTTTTTTATATTAGTGGAAATTTAAAGATCCACTATGGAACATTTCTGGTGGAGGCCTGCTTTTCCCATTGAGATGTTACTGTATTGCCTGGACGTTCCACAATGTGATATTAAACGTATCTTGTATTCACTTTCTGGTGTTTTATGGGGTGACAGCGGCTCAGTGTTTAGTGCAGCCTCTCCACAGCTCTGACTTGTAACCATAGAATGTATATATATATATATATAAATGGAGCTAACAAAATAATAGGAAGTAAGAATGTCAACTCTGGTTCCCATTGACTTTACATTGAAAATTTTTAACCCCTCGTCATTTTGGTCTTAAAACGTTCGTATTAACCCGCTCTACATGATCCTGGGGTTTTTATTTCACTATTTTGTCTGTAAAATCAATTTTCTTTTCCTAACATGGAACTGGCTCAAGAATCGCTCCTATAACTGCTGGCCTTGGTGAGCTTCATTTGACTGGAGTTGAACGCTATGGGTGACTTTACTCTCCCTTAGTCCACTTCTTTACACAGTCTATGCTTGTAACTTTAGCTTTTTTCGTGGCATCTACTTCTGCGACGTAGATACATTTAAAGTCATAGTGCGGAACATTGCAAGCAAAGCAAACACATCTCTGTCTATCCATAGGTTTATCACTTGCAAATGCATATAGTGATACACATGCTTACTCAAATACTAAAAATATGTAAAAAGTATGTTAAAAAAAACTATTAAGGGTTTGAAAATAAATTGCTTCAAAAATTGTAAGTGTATCATCAAGCAACTCAAATTTTACTCTCAAATTTTGTGTTCATGTTACATAATTCCAATTACAAAGTCACTATCAATGTAAGAATTAGCAGAAGAACACAGTGGTATTTAGAAGTGGATTATTCTAACCATTCCAGCGTTTACAGCGTTTACACAGAGCTCATTTGACCATATGTAATCCTATAGCTCTGCTGGACCTGCTTCTTGTAAAGGTCACTGTGCTCGCTCATATCATAAAACTGTTTGAAGAATAATATTATTTTCTATTTCTGACCTCAAACACGGCGGGTTTACTCTGGCCGTACGTTTGTGGGCTCGGCGCCATCTTTGCCTGTGTAAACCAGACAGACCAATATTCTCCACGCGACGTCGCTCACATGTTTAAATGGAGAATAGTGAGTAAATATGTCATTCTGAAGAGCTATAGGAGCCCACTTTGGCACATACGAGTACATGTATTCAGAGGTGATGGTATTGATACTCTGCAGCTGGTGTCATTAACATTCTTTGGGGATGTGATACTAACTGAAAGCACTGCTCTGTTAGAAGCTCGGTTACTCACATTAGATTTTAATCTGAGCTTCTTTATCTTAACACAATCTGACCAGAAAGAGCTGGCTCGATTGCAATTGAACTACAGGTTAAGATGATTTTTGGGCTTAAACAAATCTCACACACAAAATTACTTTCACTTACAAGCACTTTTTCAATTTGCCATTTTCACCTTTTTGTTGAAAATCAAACCTAAATATCACACTCGTATTGATCACAGGCTGTTTGTGTTGTTTAAATTAATTTTGTTTTGTTTTTCTAGAGTTTTCAGACTAAAATAAAACATTTTTGATAACTGATGATTTTGCTAATTTGTGCGTTGTGTCACTATAGTAACTACTGAATATTCCTCCAATAGATTTATATGTAGAACTCCCCAGCGTGAAATCACTGCAAAGTATCAATACAGAATATGCATGTTTGTATTAGCAAGGCAAATTGTGATACTGTGAAAGAGATGGTTAGAAAAAACATGAAACCTGGTTGGTTACAGTGAAATGTATGGGATCATTTTAATAATAGATTTGAATTGCAAATGGACCAAACTGGTTTGGTAATTCTATATCCACCAAGGAGAATTTGCCTATTTGAAATCTACAAATCAGACACTTTTTGTCATTTTAAAATGCATTTACTTTACTCGTATTGCAAATCTCTGCTGAACAAAAGGTTAAAGCAACTACTGACTAAAAGTACCAACTGATGACCTCATAAGGTGGAACAGAGCATTTTGAGCTTAGAAGATGTAGATAGACCAATGATAAAGAATCACTCAAACGTGTGCATGAAACAAAACACAACTCCATTTATATTTATTCTATTTGACTATAGTGGATAATACTTCAAAGTCAAAGATAATATTTAGACATTTATACTGTTACTTGCAGTTAATTGCAGGTCTCAAAGTAAGAAGCATTACAATTATTTGATCATATTAAATGGTTAAAATATTCCATACAATAAATTCTCTAAATCAAATTAAAACTGCTGTCAAAACCATCATTTTAATAGTAAAAGTTGGTTATCATAAAAAGTAGATATTTCATTTTAAGATTATGGTTTTGTCTGCAAACCTTTTTTGTTTTTGTTTTGTTCAGCTTAAATTATAAAGTATTAAAAAAATCCAAAATATGCATTTAAAAAGTCATGACCTGGCTTCCAAAATCCTTTTAAAATCTACTAATGAACCAAATCTCTGAATTAAGAACAAAAATAGAATCTGTAAGCCACTAATGCTACTATAAAATCATTAGCGCTGACGAAGGCAAGCGCTGCGTAGCTCTGCTTAGCTCTGCTTCCTCCACTGGGCTGAGACAGATGCGTATGTGGAGTATTTGCTTATTGCGTTTTCATAATAAAACCATCTGGGAACACGCTGCCACATTAACAAAACACAAATGTAAGTATGCAGCAGTTTGGACTCAAAGTTTTGTTTCTTGTTTTGTTTTTTTTACTTTGAATGATGATATTATAACATATTTTAACTCAAAGGAAAATAAGGGGTAATGTTTTTGTCACATGTGCTAGTTTGACATTGATCAAACTCAAACTGAGAAACGACTGAACCCTTAACACTGCATTGGAATACTGTATTTTTCTTTGGTCAAAATTTGTAATCACGTTTTTGGAGTAAAAGTTTCATTTCCATTATTGTGAATACTTTTTCAAATTCAAAATTGAGTTTAATCTGAAAAGGGTTAAAAAAAAATGAAAACAAAAGCAACATTAATTTCAGTTGTGCCAAAATTCAAAGTGCACCGCTGTAAAAAACAAAACAAAAAAGAATATGTGCTTGCTTCTATGGAAATGCTATTGTTTTATTTTAAAGTTCCATAGTATAGCAGTAAATTTACCAGTTTCCATGGAAACAAGCAGGAAGCTCCATCAGGTCAAGTGACAAGTCAGATCTGTGGAGTGGTAAGCAGGTCCCTGTCAGAATGTTTTTTAATTTGAGCTATAAAACATCTGTAATTGAAGAAACACAATACAGATCAGCTTAATGCCATACTGTGCAACATGAATCAATAATATATGGAGACAAGCAGATGGCAGACTGACTCCAGAAAAGTTACATAGTGCACCTTTAAGAATAAACTACAGTGTGTTTCGATATATTTTGATGTTCAATTTTTTACTTATAATTTGAATTTATTTAAAATGTAGATTCCAATGCATCTTTTTTCACAAATATTTCTGTATTTTTTTTCTACTGTAATTTTTTTGTCCAAATGACTTTAAATTCATAGTGAAAATCCCAGAGCTGTGCAGAGAAGAGTTTGTCCGGGTGGCTTCCGACGCTACTGATGAAGACATGTACAGAACCTGCTATAGAATGCTAGACCTTTTTAGAACATTTTTTAAAACATAATTTGTATTTTTGTTTTTTTCATATTGCTTTTGGATCACATTGTAACTTATGCAGCTGATGGCTCGAGGGAGTATCCAGTCCTTGTATTTTCGTAGCATTGGTACTTCTGAGCGGGACCCCAAGGCATTGCGGTGGTGCGGTCTGCCTTAGCGTCTCTGGTACTCTCACAGCTACTCACTGTAAAGTCCAAAACGTGTACAGTACAGACATGTATTTTTTCTCTCGTCGATCTTTTGGCTGTGGTCTATGCTAATCTCCTGGATCCTTGTATATGTGTCATTTGGATTACAGATTAAAAAACTTTTGCATGTTTTTATCTTTTCATTTTGGAGAGAGATAGTTATTCAAATGAGTCAGTTAGAAGGGGGAAGAGGGGGTGTTGTGCAAAATTGACTTATGAGATTTCTATAATTTGTAATGTTCCCATGCCTGAAGAGGTTTATATGTCCTCCGTGCATGTCTGAATAATTTAGCGATCTCTTTCTCGCCTTATTTGAACCCTCCTTACGGTTAGCAGTACAATTCTTAGTTAATCACACAAGTCTACGTCACTCATAGTCCCACTCGACAATTAAAAAAAAAAAAAGTAGGATGCAAAACAATGCATTACAATCTCACAAACCTGATTTGATGTGGTGTAGTTTCATTAGGGGAATACATGCTGATTGTAATTGTAAATGTGATAGCATTCTGAAGGGGGAGTGACTTAACCCAGGGAGCATAGGGAGAGGAGACTCAAAATGAAACAAACTATTCACAACAATAAAAGGTAACAGAGTGATCTACTACCCCACAGAAGTGTAATAACCCTCCTTTGGTAATTACCCCTCCTGTTGTCCTCAGGTCAAAATGACCCACCACTGAGTGCAGGTGAAGGGAAAACTCAAGGATTCACACATTTGAGGTGAATGTTTCTTCAAGAAACATAAAATTGGGTGTTTAAAATTAAATTAAACTGCTTATATTGGGGACTTAGTGCAGACGGGTCATTTTGATCGGAAGGACACGGGGTGTATACAGAATACAGGGACAACAGGCTTAGTAAACTAGGGCGACACAAAACAGGAAAAATAAATGACGGGGAAAAGGGTGACAAAGTAAATGAGGGATGGTCCAGTCTGGATTTCAACAACCGAAATCTGATTTCATTTTGCCCTCAATCATTGGTCATTTTTTTTTGTTCTATTATTACTGGTTCTTCTTACACTAAATTTACTCTTGTGTAAGACATGTTAGAATGTTGTTACCTCATGGAAAACAGACCTGGAGTTGTGTTTTGTTTCATTCAAACATGTATTATTAGTCTGTCTACATCTCCAAAGTTAAAACTGCTCTGTTACACCTTGTGATCTCATGAAGTGATAGTTTTTAAGGTCTGAATTCATCCAAATTATTGTAATGGAGGTTCAGCAATGCACTAGAGCACTTCCTGTATTACCACATGACATCATAAGGTGGAATGAAGCGTTTTCCATTTGGGAGAGGCTCTTAATCTCAGAATAAGACACAACTCCAGATATGTTTTTAATGAGGAAATAACATTATAATCCAAAAATAGTGTAATCTGGGCCCTTACAGAAATTGTTGCACTTTTTGTATTATCGTATTAAGCCACTAGGTTCGCTTCATTGCTCTTTTATGACCTTATTAGAAACAGAATAGCTTAAATCTTTGTAAATAATATCACCCAAAGGTTTATTTCTCAGATTTTAGCGGCCAATAGCAATACTTATTCTCCATATCTAAATGACATTGTTATAGAAGCCCATTGTACTGCCCATATCTGCAGGTCACAGATATTTTTTACTTCAGGGCCTGACTTAATCATCTATTCTCTATCATCCAGGCTGTCACAAAGAAATAAAAACAAGACAAAACATTGTAATAAAGATTTAAATAGATAGATTTAAATAAAGTCACTACTGCGCTCGCAAATGAATTATAAAACAGCAAACTAGCACGTTGGATAGGAGATAAAATGCTATTGAAGTTCATATTATAAAACACAGTCTCACACCTGGAGACAAAACTCACTGGAAGATTTTGAAACCCCTGCAGAGGAGGAACCCGAGGTATTGGGAAACTTCCAAGGTGAACAAAGATCTCCTTCAGCGCCCTTGTGTGTTGGAGTTCTGAACTTTTGCGATGGCTGACTTTTCTAAGACTTAAAATCCTGGAAAAATAACTGAATACAAAAATATCAGCCACCCAATTCCCCAGGCAATAAGTCAGATATTTATATCAGATGTTACAGTGTGGGTTTTGTGGACTAGAATTCAGAAATCACACTTCTCCAAGCTTTTACGAAGATGAAGTTCCTAGAGTTCAGATGGTTGTGATTGGCAGGTGGATTAGCCAATCAGGTACGAGCATGGTCTGTCTATACAAAACAAATGTGGTTGGAAAATTACAAGGAAAAGTTAATGAGACTAAAAAGAGCACTACACTTTGTTGTTAATTCCAGGGGAGAGAAATGTGGTTTTGTTTGTTAATCATATGTGACCAATGAGCTCCTTTGTTTCACTTTCATATATAAATACAGGAATCTGATTGGACGGTACGCTTCAAGACAACAGAAGGGCCTGACTGATATAATCTGTATAAAAAGAGTTATTCTGATTTGCCAGATAATAAATACACAACTCAAATGTCAGTCATATTTATATACGACTGTACTTGTCTGAGATAGAGAAAACTTTTTTATGGATTTATTTATCAGGTCAACTTATTATGGATAATTTGTTCCATTTCATTTAGAATTTTTTACTGCAACACTGCAAAAGATGAATTATTTTTAGTCTTATTTTAGTTGATGAAATGTTAAGTGCGTGTTCAATATGTTTCAAATTCAGAATAAAAATCGTGTGTAAAATTCACAGAAAAGAACAAAGATGCCAAGGCAGAAGCAATCGATCCTGTGTGAGCGAAGAGGACAGAGGCGGTTTCCTATTGGCCGTTCTCATCTGTGGGCGGGGTTTACACTTAAGAAATAAAAGAAATGAGGTTTGGATGAGGATAATTCTGACCAATCAGATCGCTTCTCTACACCATTTCTTGCTTGTTACTAAATTAGATCGGACTTTGGATCGATTCCTTCTGCCTTGGCATTTTGGATCATTGCTGCAATTTTTTTCACTGCAAATTTTACACTCTGAATTTTGACTGTTGAAAATGTGTTTAAAAATT
>KN504494.1:9154-29531 GCA_000787155.1 Scartelaos histophorus | reverse complement strand
CCCCCCCCCCCACTGTGTGCCTCTTATTATAAACTGTTTTCTTGCTAACAAATCAGGAAGTGTAAGGTTGGCATGCTTGTTGTTGGCATTACCGTGATGGCAAACTCCATTCTAGCCTCAGAGAGCTGCGAAAAGTGCTTATACACTCATCTCAGTGCAAAAGTTTAAGTAAATAATATGTAAAAATCAAGTTCAAACCATTTAAGTAAATGACAATGTATAACAATTTTTACACTCGTCTCTCAAGAAGGATTGTCTTGGTGGGTTTCCTCCACATACATTTTTCTCATCAAACTAAAATACTGGTTGTTCAATGTTTCCACAGCATATACTATCCCAAAACCTGTGAACACTTTGTAATTATAACCTTTTTGTCCAAAATAAAACTGTGGAGACAAAGGGATATGAAACTAATTGATAATGTGACCAGATTTTCTCAAAAACTGGGACACTCGGGTTTGGGTTGGCTGGTTGGTAATAATAAAATTATGAAAACCGAGCATAATTAAAAGAACGTGTTTTGGCCTATTTATGATTTGTTCACAATTTCGTGAGTCAGTTTATAAGAGAGATGCTTCAGTCAGTGCACTTGAGTACATTTTCTTGGTGCTTTGGTCTGATTTCTGATTTTCTGTATTGTGGCTAAATAAAAGACAATATATGCCTCTCTGTACTGGTGGCGGGTGTCAAGTTGGTCAAAAATAGGGACATCTGGGACATAAAACAGGGACATATCACTGGTTTTGGATAAATCTGCTGGGACAGGGGCACAGGGCTCAAAACTGGGACTGCCCCAGGTAAACGGAGACCCTACCAATTAATCCACTCTCTGAATACTCCAGCTGGTCGCATGTCTGAGCTTCACCTTGTGTCAGATTTAATCCTGACTGTGAAGCAAACCTTATTGTTATGACTGCCGCACCATTCTGATCCAAGCCCTCTGTGAACTGCACACCGCTGGTCCAGAGACATGAGAGATGTGCAGGCAGCGACTGATGGACCAGCAGCAGGTGAACAGTGAGTGTCAGGAGCCTGCGGAGGACCAGGGCTGTCTGACTTTACCCATGAGCTCACATGTTGTGAGTGTGCAGCCCCTTCACACTGCCCCCTATTGGACTGTCTTAAAAACATGGGAAACAGGAGTAGTTCATTTTTAAATGATTGTCCAAAGTTATTTCTCATATACATACCATGTTAATGCACTTTTAATGATTATTAGAAAATAAACTTCTAATTTCATCTCTAGATGCAAAGCGCTCAAGAGCTACTTACATGGAGTTGTACAAATGACTTAACTAAAAATGTTACTAAAGATCCCACACTGAACTGCAAACCACCTCAACCTGATTTGGGAAAGGAAATAGATCATTTATTGGCTGGACTGGGTGATTAAAGGTTGATGGGGGTGCTTAACCTTGCTCCCAGCAGAATCAAATAATTGTCCAAATGCAAATGTCGCCACACATTTTGGTAAATCAATTGGTAATTGATTGTTTTATTGATTGGCTAATTAACTTGAACCTGATCCAATAAGTCAGTCAGCAAAGGCTCAGCATTTTAGATGGATATCACAAGCCTAAAAGGTTCAGTATAAAGTCAATGTTTGCTTTCAACAGGCTTCCACTGGTACTAGCACCGTAATTACAGTTGTAGTACATTACAATAACTTTCATGGCCATTACTGTCTCAACTACTACCCAACCACTACTAGTAGTGTTATATTAGCCTCAGTGCGTCCCCTGTGCTCTTTCTTTAATGTGGGTTGTGATATGGGACTGGATGGTGGTGCCAGGTGCTTCCTAAAAATACTCAGTCTCATTGGCGCGTCTCTCAGGGATGCCACTGCCATGCATTATGCATATATGCAGATGAGCTGCAGGGAAATGGATTGCCTGAAAGGGCACCTGTGGTACCCCGCGCTAAGGTACACACAACACAGGAAATGAACTAAAGTGAGCCATCATTCAGCCACATACAGCTGTTTGGAGACGAGATAGAGACGCGCAATTGACTATTCAGGAGAAGTCTGCTGGCTTCTATTACTGGCTCAGAAATAAACACAAAACATAGACTGTGTATCTTTTTAATTAAAGCTGACACATTATGCTGTATTGTGACATTTTAAATGCTTTTTTATGTGCCTGCCTGGTATTTTACACATAAATGGAATTCTGCAAAACATTTTCTTCTTTTGAACTATTAGACAAGGGGCCTGACGCCCTCTGCAGGTAACGTTGGGTAGTGAAGCTGTTTGAAAAGACAAATTAGCAGCATAGTTATTGCTAACTTAACACAAACTGATCAAGAAGAAGACATCAGGTTTTGGATATTTAAATATCAGCTTTTAAAGCTGGGTTATTTCATTTTTAAGCCAAGAAAGGGAGATGGATGTTTTAAAATCTATTTGGGACGTTGATTTAAAGCCGTACATGTGAATATTGACAAAGTGAAACTGTGGAGAACCACCAAAGTCCAGTCAATCTTTGTGCTACTTATGGTTCTTACTTTCAGGTTCAGAAAAGATAAGATAAGTAATTAAACGCAGAGCAGTGGTCTCAATTAGTCACAAAAGGCCGTTTGTTGGCATAGTCTCTGGAAACAAGCAAATGCACTCAAAAATAAAGTACTCCTGCATACGTCAAATATTTTGTCTTGAATAATTGCCACTTGCTGATACCAATAATAAGTTTTATTTCCCATCAATAATAGCATTACAAAAATGTAGGTGCAAGCCTTACAGCAGGTCTGACATCAACAGTGTCCAGCAAATAGTTTTTACATTGAATGATTAAAGGAAAGGTTTAACACACAAACTAATGCTCGATCCATAGTCAATACCAGTATAATAAAGCTGCATTTACTCCTCAAAATCCCGTCACTTCTCCTTTAACTCCTCCTCTGACGCCTCTACTTGCAGGGCTTACTTTTGTCTGTCTTTCAGAGTGTCTTTTCTTATTCTTGCGCTCTATCCTCCTTTTGTTTATATTCCGGTCACGAGTGAGTGGCTCCGGTGCCTGGGTGCCCCGTCACTCCTCTGAAGCAGCAGGCTTAATGTGACTTGTGCAGACCCCGGCCGGACCCGGAGGCCAGCCCGGTGCACTTGAGTCACATCTGTCAGGGCCCAGGAGTCTAAGTGGCGCCGCTGAAAAGGGCACGGGCCACTCGCACTGACACGCAGTTGGATATGCCAAAGTAAACGGTGACTATAGCACAGACATAAAGGACAAAAAGTTCAGGTGGAATAACTTCATAATTTTGTGCCAATGAAATGGGTGGAGTGTCAAGTAACAGTTGTGTAGTATTTGCCATGAATACACCTAACAACCACAAATAGAACAAAGCCACATTTTCCTTTTGTTGTGTTCCAAATAGGAAGTTCAGATGTGGCTCCTCCTGACCCTGGCTCCCACTGACTTACTTTGAAATATTATGGCCACTGACGGCTGTGGTGAACCTCGTCATTTTAGTCTTAAAATGTTTGTATTAGTGTTTTAATTTTGCTATTTTGCTGTTTTGTCCATTACTCATTTGCATCACGAGCGTCATTTGAGTGGAGCTGAACGCTGTGGGTGACGTCACACTTCTTTATCCTGTCTATGGTTACACAGCTGAAGCCATTTTATTTGCACATTTACAAGTCCTCGCTAATACAGTTTTTATTAACAGATTTGATGGTAGATGAGTTCTTACGGCTCTGATCTTAATCTTAAAAATATTAATTGCTGTGCTTGATGGTCTGGAGGCTCCTTCCATGGGTTCAAGCCCCTGCTCAAAATATCTCATCACCCATTTCATGTTACACTGCTCCGCCAAAGAGCCTGAAGATCCAAAAATGTATTATTTGATTTGCCTCATCCTTTTCTTTTAATACTAAATTAATACATTTTTAATTAATTATTTTTATAGTGCCTTTCAGGATAGGGCTTTATTCATTCATTCCACACTGTGTTGGTAAACTACTATACAGCTGTAATACTACTAACAGACATATTGCATTCATACTAGGCAATGTGGAGGTGTCTTGCATAAGGGCACAACGACAGTGCCACCGACGCCTAAATGTCTCTTGAAAATATAACTCAATAAAACACTTCCTAAAAAACAAATCTTCAAATCTTCTTCATCAAGATATAAATCAGTGCTGTTTGTCACTATCAGAAAACATTATTGCTCATATACTGTATTTTTGGGGCTATAAAGCGCACCGGATTATAAGGCGCAGTATCAAATAATATGTCAGTTGTGTCATTGTCCACACATAAGGAGCATCGGATTATAAGGCACAATAAGAGAAACAAAACACGTGTCGGATAAATGGAACTTTATTCAGGTCATTTACAATAACTCTCAGTTGTAGCTAACACAAAAATACAAGTTTAACAGTTGGTGATTTGGGCATCAAACATGCCCGGATCCTCTCAACATTGTTCAGCTTTAACACAAAAATACAAAAGCTGAAATCTGCATGGTGCATGTCTCTTAACAGGTGCATTTTGGGTCCTTGTACAGCACACGGCAGAACTACCGGTATGTTGCACAGTCGCCCTATATGTGGCCAACATATTACTCCTCCTGACTCGCCCACTAATACCTTATTAGACTAATGTGGACAACATCAAATCGGTTGGAGGTTAAACACAACCAAAGGTCACACATAAGGCCACTGGATTATAAGGCCCTGTGGATTTTTGAGAAAATGTCATGATTTTACATGCGTCTTATAGTCCCCAAAATACGGTACTCATATATTTATTGAATCTATAATTGGATTGTGTGCTACATGGTGCACGGTTTACACATTGTTAACAGGAGCAGTACTGACACATGCAGCAGTAATAAGATCTAACGATAACATATGTTCCTGCGACAAACACACATCCATTTCAATGCAAATGTTCTGTCCTGTGTTTATTTACTGAACACATGTGGGCTTAAGTAGTAGGGACATCAAATAGCACTTCTTATTCTTTCCTTAATCCCCAATCTCTTTACACTCCACTGTAACCTCCGCAGAAGTATTCCATATCTTATCGTACGTCTGCCAGTCACATTTCCCATTTGCATTTCTGGAAAAGCACAAAGATAACCCCAACATGCGCTTGAAACCGCGCCGTTTCACCAATTACATCACTTTCAAGCCAATTTAGTCACCCGTGAAACCGTCACAACTTCATCCAGTGTCGCTTTTAAATACGTTACATTTCCCTGCACCGTGTATCTGTGTGCGTAACATTGCTGGGGGAGACAGCAGAGTGTTGGCCCCCCTCTGTGAACTAATCCCTCTTTTCTGGTGAGAATCCCGGTCACAATAGAGCGCCGTCTTCTCCGCTTTCATGTCCAGCCTCCCGCAGAGTGCAGAGTGGCGGTACAGAGAGGTGTGCGAGCATGGAGGTGCACCACAGGGGGAGCTCGGGTTGCAGACGGTGACCTGTGTGACCCGTGCCTCTCGATCTGGTGTGAAGTGGAAAGGATCGGGATGATGGGAGAACATGGGAGTCAAGAGCCTGAAGAGAAGCGAATGGAGCTCAACAGTGACCGCTGGCATTTGGAAGAAAATTTTCCATTCTTTTTTTTTCCTTTTGTTTCATTTATGCATGTTCGAGTACCGTATTTCTCAGACTATAAGGCGCATCTAAAATCATGACATTTTCTCAAAAATCCACAGTGGCCTTATAATCCAGTGGCCTTATGTGTGACCTTTGGTTGTGTTTAACCTCCAACCGATTTGATGTTGTCCACATTAGTCTAATAAGGTATTAGTGGGCGAGTCAGGAGGAGTAATATGTTGGCCACATACAGGGCGACTGTGCAACATACCGGTAGTTCTGCCGTGTGCTGTACAAGGACCCAAAATGCACCTGTTAAGAGACATGCACCATGCAGATTTCAGCTTTTGTATTTTAGTGTTAAAACTGAACAATGTTGAGAGGATCCGGGCATGTTTGATGCCCAAATCACCAACTGTTAAACTTGTATTTTTGCGTTAGCTACAACTGAGAGTTATTGTAAATGACCTGAATAAAGTTCCATTTATCCGACACGCATTTTGTTTCACTTATTGTGCCTTATAATCCGATGCTCCTTATGTGTGGACAATGACACAACTGACATATTATTTGATACTGCGCCTTATAATCCGGTGCACTTTATCGCCTGAAAAATATGGTATCCCTTTATTACTAGTTTGTATACATCTCCAATACTCAAAATGCTCTGTTCCACCTGGTTATGAAGCAGTAGTTTAAGTTAACACCTTTTACCTTTTGTTCTGTACAAACTGGCAATTCCATGACTGAAATGATCAAAATGATTCTCGTGAAAGTGAAGTGAAAGTATGGATGTCTGCGTGATCCTTCAGTCGTCCAGGTGGGATTCATAGCAAAGAGAAATTCTATTCTGTCAGCTGGACCAAAGTTTTTGAGCGAAGACATTTCGCAGCTCATCCAAGCGGCTCCTTCAGTTCTGCTCAGGTTGTCGGTGGACAGTGTCTTAAATCTGTCTGAAGGGAGGATCTAAATAGACTTAAACTACTCTGAATCTAACACAGCTACTTGTTTAGTATGGAGTAAATATGTTTAAAAAACACTTTAAAAACATCAAGAAAAAACGTATACATCAAAATACAAAAAACCAATCTGTCTTTGCCTCTTTGGAAACACTTTGTCTTTGTTCCATGTCTTTCTCAGTTTTGATTAATGTCTTTTTTGTTTCCAGCTTTCTCATGTTCGCTGCCTGACTTTTTGCTGCAGTTTTGGCACAAACTTGACAGGTGGGTGAGATTTCCATGGGTGTGTTCCCATTGACCAGTTTATGTTTGATAGATCGCTGTGTCCTGAGAGCGGAGAAAACATACGAGTACTCACTTTTATCTTTAGGAAATCATTACTAACACAACTGTAAACGTAAAATCCAGCCATAACCCACAAAACTGTCAAATATGTTTGTTTTTAATTGCATGAACCTTGGAGCTTTGAGCTAAAAGTTTGGTTAGTGATCATATTTCTATATCATATTTTTACTGTTGGGGGGAAAAAGAAGCTGATGGAGTAATTAAAAAGTACAATATTATTAGCCTCCGAGCATGATTGCCTATATATAAGATGATGTTAGTTGTAAAAATCATAAGCATAGAGCTAATGACACTGACGGATGCATCAGTGTCTGGAGGCAGAACATTAAATTTTACTGAAAAAGTAAAATAACTTTGGCAGTTTTGCTCTGACGCCTGTGAAATTTAGTGGTATGCAAAATGTACTATTATCTTTTTAATGTTATACTGTTGTCCCCTCATTTAAAACATAACACTGGAGTTGCATTTTGCTGCCTTAGTTTAGTTTTTATTTTACGTTGTGCTTGTTTCAGTATTCCAGTCCAGTTTTAGTTGCAACATAGATAAACACAATTTTTAAGCCCATAAACCATCACTGGACTCTACGGTTAAAATGTGTTCACCATGAACACTTGGTTCCATTAGCATAGCATTCACGGGAGCTAAAAACTTGGAACACAAATGTTATTTTAAGTTAGAAAAATACTTATCCCAAGGAGGCATGTTCATAAGGGAATTGCATATGTCTATGTCGTCTGTGCAAACATGTGACATCTTCCAAGCAGATACAAAACCCTGATGCAAAACTGGACAGAGCAACTTCCCAAACTTGATGTGCTGGAGTTTAATTTGCGGGATGCACACTTTTCATGTTGTGATAGCTGTGCACAGAGAAGCTTTTAGTGGAGTTCTCAAAAGCACCTGGATCATGGAGCGAGGAGCACTCCTGCTCTGGATGTCTCCGTCCAGGGGAGGAGCTTTGTTTTTGCACCGATCTCATGCTTTTTCTCATCTCTCCTTTTCATTTGCTGTTAATTACATAAGCTGAGACTAAAGAGACAAAAACACCAAAGTGTATACCTTTTTAAAATAAAATACTAATCATTAAATTAGGCTTTTTCTCTGTGTGCCATGTGTACATAAACGTGCTCTTTCTCTTTCTGTTATCGGGAGGGAGAGGGTGTGTATGTGTGTTGGAGGTGGTGGGGGTGTAACAGACTCATTTTGAGGGTTGCAAACACTCAGAGCTTCAAAAACGAATGTGAAACCAAACATGTCAGTATGTTGTTTTCAGCGAATGTAACATTTACAACAATAAAAAATGGTAACACGGTGATCTAAATACGTTGGTGTCAGCAGTTAATACCTCATGCATTGTCCATTGACAGTACAATTAATGCATTATATCTGCTCTTGAAAATATTGTTGGAGTTTTTCTTCGAGGGCCTACAAGTGCAGCATGAGCTTGTCCTGGCTGAGCTTCATGTGGGCAGAGGGGAGGCAGGCTCACATTAGCACAAGGGTAATTGCTGTCCCCACTGCAGAACCTGAATGACACCTAATATTGCTGTGGAGGGCAGAGAACCATTACTTTGTGCAGAATAAGAGCTTTTCTGATGGCCACTGAAGTCCAATTGGGCTGGAAAATGGTTCATCATACACCCCACTCCGCCGGTTGGGCCTCTTGCGCTGGTGTAACTAGATTATTGATCGTCCTTCAGATCTGAGATGTTTTCTCTTCTTTTTTTCCACGCGACAAACTGACAGCAGGGTTGTTAGGCAAAGTGAAGAAGAGGGCTATTGCTGAAAAATATATGTGCTCCAGGGAGGTAAGTAGAAGTCTGCTAATGGGAGTCTCATGACTCGGTGACTTTTTAATTATTTTTTTTTTCCATGAGAGATACTTTATAATTGGGCATTACAACCGATCTACCTTCCTCAGAAAACATAGAATCTACCTACAGCCTGTCCTGCTGCTCTGGATCTAAAATCTACCAGTTAATTGTAGTGATTGGACCAAAAATGGAAAGTCCTCACAGAAAGGCCCTGCACCGACCCAGAATTGAACCTTCATGCTATGAGGCAAGAGGGCGAACTGCTTTGCCACTGTGTCACCACTTGCACGATTCCATAGAAATAAAATTATGGTTTTAATTTTGTATACACTTATTCTACATGGGGATACACACTTTAATATTTGTCTCTCCAGTCAGTTTAAATTCTCTTCTGAATGCTGAAGGGCCTGGGACCGGACCATAGAGCATGAAAACCCTCATCCAAACTCGAGGCAGTCCAACCACAGCCGCTAACTCGTAGCACATGTCCCTCAAATGTAGAAGACGTGTCATTCAGACCAAAATGTGGAACTTATTTTACCTGAGATGAGTAATAAATTGCTGCTTTGCATGTTGATTCTGGCCCAAGAGTGAAGCTATGAATCGTTTCATGTAATGGTTCGTTGTGGAGATGGAGAGGCAGAGGTGGCTGTTGGTTTAGCTGCTGCTGTGTGACTGGGCAAAGGTAACTATGTGCAAGCAGAAATAACGGACTGAAGCAAAGTTGGAATTCCTGATTGACTATATATGATTCAGTTTCAGTTGCCGGCGAAAGTTTTTCCTTCATTACTTTAGTTTAAGAGATTTAATAAAAACGCTTTTATAAAAGTGTGACTCCTTTTTATTTGCAGCTAGTTTCATCATTCACAAGTTGCTCATTCAGACATTCAAATATTAAACACACTTTGATCGCTCCTTGAAGAAAAAAAAAAATACTTTGTTTTGAGAAATGTTTTCTAAAAGACACTAAAAGTCACTGTTTCTGCTTGCGTAGCTGAAAGTTCAATGTAAAAAATGCATCTCATGAATACATCCCCGGAGGGAGGCTAAAGATTACCGCTACGCAATAAACAGATGCTGCAAAAGAAACAAGTAAACTCAATGAAGCAGTATATTAAAATGATGAAAGATTTGGAGTTAGCAGAGCCATCCGGACGTCGCTTTAGCTCCCATCAACAAACGCTCATGTCCCACAAGAAGCACTAAACCCTCTGCTTACCGCCCCTTTCCAGATTGTTAGGTTGGTTAAGTTCCGTACTTGCCGGTCTAATTGCACATCGGATTGGGGGGTGCCAGTCTTGTCGTGCGGGGTGCCAGGAGCTAGACGGCGCCCATCTGCCCACCAGCCCCGTGCCCGCTCCACAGCTGGCCCCGGGTTCGGCTGCTGTTCTCTGAGTCATTATGGGCCCAATGTGCTGCTGGGGCTCTGGCAATTAACCACTACAAGTCTGATCAAGTTATGTGAGGGAAGGGAAAGGGGGACAAAGCGGCTTCTGTTCTACATGCGCTAAAATCCCTATTTATAAGAAAAAGAATTGCCAAAAAGGGGAAGATCTGAAGCACTTTGGCTTGTAACTCTTTTATATAGGCCCATTTCCATAGACTGTATAAAGACGTGGACTGGAAGTGTGCCCGTGCTCACTTCCCGTTTGGAACGAGTATCGGCGAGTATCGGCTATGTCCATTCACAGTCTGTGTCATCATTACAGAAATTTCCATCCAAAATGCGAAGATAATTAACACACGGAAGACGTTTTTCTGATGTTTTAAAATATTCACACTCTTGTTTGCGTGTTCTGTTGTTTTCTTAATTGTTAGCTTGCTTTCTTTTCTTTTAAATTCTTTCTTTTGTAGTACCGATACCATCCCTATTGCTTGCTTGTCTCCGTAGAGTTACAGTTACATAGTGCACCTTTAAAAACACTTAATTTTGCTTTTGATAGTTTTAATATATTAAAATTGGTTATGCAGATGTGGGTTTATTCTCTCCACTCTGTACTGTAAACGAATTCTTTTGTTACAAATTGTTTACTACTGAGGAACTTCAATTGAATAAACCATAATCAGTCTGTAAAAGTTATAAAGCACGATTTGACACTGCAGTGAATATTGACTCTTTACCTGATTTTTATCCCATGTATTTGAGCTTTTTTCCCCTTCCCCCAGTACAGATATACTGATATACGACCAAGTATCTCCTGAGGCCTGAATAAGTCCACCATGTACTGCCTGCATCTTATTAGAAAGCATTTTATCATCCAATAATCAGGAAGTGTGCATTAGCTTGCTAAGTCTGCCCTGGCCTCTGAGAGTTGTGAAAAAAAAAACTGTGAATAATTGGATACTCATGCTTGCATAAGGTAAGTGAGGAGTAACTTTGAAAAGTTCTGCAAAAAGTTTAAAATCAACTAGTTCTTGTTTTTAAGACCGTACAAATCAGGCACACATAAAGAGCGACTATTCACAGCATTATATCAGAAGTGTAATGTCCTCGACACAGAGTTAAACTATTGAAGAAGAACCACAGGAGAAGTTTTTCACCTCAGTTTTCCTCTTCAGATTGTACTAACTGTTACATACAACAATGTTTCTCTTAGAATCCGAGCCCAAGACGACACAAAAGCAATGTACGTTCATCTTATATAAAGATGAACGTACATTGCTTTATATATATATTCACTTAGTAATAGAAAAATATAAATGTTCAGGGACTTATAATTACATCAAGAAACTCACGGTATGTCTGCCTTGAGCTCCAAGGTGGATTGTGATGGATGAAACCAGCCTGGCAGATCCCACAAACTTTGAATTTACAGTAACTGTAAATTCAAAGTTTGTTCTTTTTTTCTAATATAAACAGAAATACTGTGAAATATCCCTGAAATTTGCTTCTAAACCAGCATGAAACCCATCTGAAAATGTTAATACATTTTTAAAACATTAGATTAATTAAATGATTTATTAAAGGAACAATTGCCTTAAGGGCAACACAAGGGGAGTCCAAACTATGGCCAAATGTGGCCCTCAAACTGATTTTTATTGGTTCTCAAGTCTAAACTGGCCCAATTGATCATAGGCAGTTACTTTTTTTAATAGAAAATGTCAATAATTCATCCACTATATAAGGTCAGTAACATCACACTGCACTTTGAAATGAATGTTCCAAACCTCAAAGGTAGGTTTCAAGTGATGTGACCCTCTGTGGAGAAAGTTTGGACACCACTGATCTATATTATATCTTACAGGCTTAAACAAATATTCTATCTTCACATATATTCAGCTGTAAAATTCAACATGACCTCCATTGTTATTCCTCACCTGCTCCTCCACTGTACTGCAGTGTTTGTGTAGATACAGTGAGCTGCTCCGGGCTCCTCCACCGTGAACCCAAACACACAGCCGCCAGTGCCTTATTTAAAATTGACCAGTCTCCACTCTCCATCTGTTTTATCCGCCTGGCCTCGCGCAAGTTCAGCCTCCGTCTCTGGAATACTGCGTGGAGCTGCGGTCCGCCCGGGTAATCGCTGCTCCACTGCAGGGCTGTGGGGGCAGGAGTCAGCCCAGGACAAGTGCTGCTGCCCTGGGCTCCCTCACACCGCCGCGGGGCCCATCCTCCAAATAGAACCAGCATCACAATGGAAGATTATTTACGCCAGGATGTGTCACAATTCAACTGTGTTTTTTACAAATGTCTTTAAAAATCTGAAAATATTAACTAGTTCATTTTAAACCTTTGATACAGATACAGACACACTGACTTATTTAGACCTTTGCACTGGGGCAAGACAAAGTTTTGCTCAAATACCTGAAAAAGAATGTGGTACTGTCCCTTTAACAGGGTACAAAAGACCTTCCGAGTTTGTTTTTATAGCAGATATTTTCCCATAGAAAGATTTATAATCCTTCGCAAGACAGAATTGCAATTTCTGTGGCGTTTTACTGTCAACTTGTGGAAAATTTCAAAACGCCAGTGTGTGAACAGGTTTATAGCCATACTTGATAAATTGCAAAAAACAGCTGAATTCTGTAAACTGGACAAAGTCTTTAAGAGTGAATACCTCATTTAAGTAGCTTCTCCTAACACAGCTCTGCTAAGTCTCTACTTTAAATATCCGTCTGAAGGGAGGAGCTTCTATTAGCATACTCTGATTAGCCGTATTGTTTTCTTTGTCTAAACCAAACCAAATCAAAAGAATACAATGGGGCTAATCAGAGTAAGCTAATAGAAGCTGGATGACGCATTAGGGTCATGAACAATTATGCAACATTTGACTCAGGTAACTGTTCACACCTTAGGAAAGTTGAAAAGACTCATTACGCAATAACGTACAATACTGCTATTACAAATCCATAAAGTGTGGAGAAAAAAGTACAAAAATAAACATCTGAGCCGTATCAAAAGTTTGTATGACTAATCACTTACTGGAATATTCTGTATTGAATGAGATGCAAAAGACAAAAGGTGTAAAAATAGTTTTATTGTCTCCCGTAACTGAATACATGTACCGAGAATACGCAAATTTTGAGTAACTACTTTTATAAAATCAACAGAATACAGAGCAGTACTTGACCACACAATTTATGCTTCAATCTGCACATAATCGATGAGAAAAAAAAACAGAAAACTGTGAAAAGAAGTGCTCTTGTGAAGTTTTTCTTTCTGCAGTTAGTGATAGGAAATGGAGAACAAACAGTGAAACTAATACAAAGCTGTTTTTTATTCTTTTGTTGGGTCTTTATCATTTAAATGCAACTCGATATATAAATAAGATAAGTATTCGGCAAACAGTACTCTGATTGGGCCATGTATTGGAAAACGTACATGCATTTTAATGCAAGTATTCAGTATTCTGTAACTAAATACATTTGTATAAGTATTCTTAACGATCCCTGCATGTCGATGATCTGCAAGTTGTAGTCACAGCAGCTGGGGCTAAGTGAAGTAGAGATCTATCAGTATGTTTTTTTTTTGTGTGTTTTTTGTAGTGGTGGGCTGTTTTTATACAGTCTATGATGCCGACCCATTAGCGTTAATATAGATTAATCTAGATTAATTTTAAAAAGGTCAATTAGATTAATCTAGATTTAAAAAATAATCTATGCCCACCATTAGTTTTGTTTTTTTTCCAGAGCAATAGCTGGTAAACTCTGCTAATATTTTGGGGTCGATATGTAGGACAGATTTGGACTGTTTCCTCCAAATTATTTAGTTTAAAATTAATAAAAACTCACCCACAGCATTTTTCTTTTTTTAACCTTAGACCTTTTGGAAAGCTGTGGTCATGTTTTGTGCGTTATCTCTTTACACTAAAATGTTAAAATGAAGCTTTATGTGTATTTTTAGGCAGCAAAATATCGATCTCTGCTTGAGATTGAAGGGCAATGGCAGATACGCAAAAAAGGCCAAATATTGATCCGATATACTGGCCAAATCATATATCGGACTGTCTCTAAATTGAAGGAATCATCAGTGTCAATCTGCACAATCCATAGTCAAACTGGGCGAAGTTTTTCATCCATAACAGCAGAACAGGGATCAAACCAACAATGTCTTGCTAATAATAATGCTAACAATACGACTATTCTGCAGCCCAAGTCACTGTTATATATTGATTTACAATTACTGCACATACAAGACTTGGATTTATCGAATTCATATTCAACTATACAACACAATATGGCAGCGAGTGACATGACGACAAATGAAAAACCGGATGTGGAGATTGGATTTTCCTCTGATAATCACATGGGACCGTCATATCTGAATGTTTGTGAAAAGTCTATTCTCCGCTCGCGTCATGTGCTTTTGTTTGCCTCCCATCTGTCAAACTTTATATGAGAAAAATCAAAGCCATATTCAACTCGACGGCGCAGCAGTGATGGGTGCTCTGCAGGTCATGTGATCTCAGGGGAGCGCAGCAGCAGTGGCCAGCGCTTATGCTAAACAGTGTATTATTTATAACTGCGTATATGTGTCCAGTTTGCTTTTGATGCACACAGCTACCGCATCACAAAAAAGCTTGTTTTCTGTACCATTTGCTTTGACTTACGCATTATGGATTGTGGCGTTGAAGCACTATTTTTTGCTAAACAGAGGCCAAAGGGGAAACATTCTGAAGAGACGAACTATTTTTGTTACAAGGACACAAATAATTTCATTGAATTGAGCCCCTAAGTTGAATGCTGGACTGTAGAGGGGCCACAACCCATCAGGAAACCCAATTACTGCAGCAATCTTATTTTACTGACCTTTATTTAAGCATGATTGTCCATCTGAGTCTAAATCTCTTTTTCAGGAGATTCCAGGCCCCAGAGGAGACTCCTAACAGTTAAGAGAAAACACAATGCCTGGAGGAAACCTAAAAAACCTATGCCGTGAGAACATGCAACTTCACGGAGGGCCTAAGCAGCACCCAGAGTGCTAATCGCTGCGCCACCTGCAATGTTAATATCCGAACAACAAAACTGTAGATTTGTAGAAAAGAATAATTGTTTGCAAAATGTGGGATCGCTTACACCAATTAAAAGTGATAAAAAAGCTCCAAAAAGCTCCAAAAAGCATCTGTATTGGAGTTCTGCACAGCTGCAAGAACTGAAAAAGAGAGAACATATGAAATTATGAAGGAAGTAATTCATAAAATATATGTACTTACTGTATCTGACTTGATTAATCGTTGCATTCGAAGTAATAACCACCGGCCAAAAAATGCTAGCACATGCTGGCCAAAGTTTTCTTGTTTACTTCTTGTTCACTTCAACATTAAAAATATTATAATTTCAGTTTAAAAAGCATCGAAACTCAAACGCATTATGATGGAATGATAAAACTCGATGTAAAGGTCCAGAGAGGTGAAATGAAAGCACAAAAGGCTGATCATAATCCAGAAGCGCTTACGCCACTTTTTACTCTAAAGTTTGTCAACAAAATGAATTCAGATTTACCGAACAGATCTGATTTGACAGCTGACACGAACGCCTCTCTTGTTTTCCAGCTGAACGTTGATTATAAAAGACCTCTGCCCCGTTTTACCGCGAGGTTGTGTCTTTGCTCCTGCATTATTCATCTTCCCGGCACCGCGCACTGGGCTAGTTCAAAGTCCGTCTGCTGTGGGTTCTTCTTGGATGTATCTTCTGCGGGCTCCTCCGGGACTCCCCATGTTTGTATGCATACGTGCGGCACAGCTGACCTCTTTATAAGCCTCAGATGTCTGGAGCAACTCAGTCGTAGCGAGCCTCTCTGTTATGCAAATCGCCTGCGAATTAGTCCACAACAATAAATAACAATGCATATGGATAGCACAGCCAACAGTGGGCTTTGTTTTGCTTCAGGTTTTGAGTAATGTAAATGAAAGCTAATTGAGCGGCTAATAGCTTACGTTAGCGGCGTTGAGGTGTTGTTCGTACAGTATTTATCCGCAATGCACAGCGCACGCCCTGAAGACCACGATTAACAAAGAACATAATTTTTGTTTAGTTTTAATACGTTTTAGATTTTAAAGCGGTCATACGGTAACGGCAAGATATTTAAACCTACAGTATGAAGCGTCCGCGAGGCGCCGCATTACCTGTGTACTGACTGTTTGTCAAAGAAAAGCGACAAACAAAAGCGGTGATCAAACTCAGAACTAAACATAACTCAAATAATCATTTTGGGGCTCCGTGGGTAAGTGGTTTACGCAGTGACAGAAAAACAAAATCAATGTTCATTCCAGAGATTCATTTCCAAGATTTATTCCAGTTACAGAAAAACAACAAGGGTTATGTGATCAAGGCCTGTGCGCTCTACCTGTAATACCTCTTTTATCCTCTAGGTGCTCTACTGATTAAACCAAAACAAAAAAAGGTGCTAAAAATAATAAATAATATCAAATTAGACTAAACAAATTACCAAACATAATATTAACATAGCAAAAAATATAGATTAGTAAATGCATTTTAGAAGTAAATAGCTCCTACAACCTGCATGATTACAAGGAAGTAATATAACATTAAAACGAGCCAAAAGGAAAATCAGTTTGTCAACTGGACAAAAGTTTACTTGGTCCAGTTGACAAATTGATTTTCCTTTTGCCATGGATTCTACCTGGACGACTGATTTTTTTGCACATAACATATTAAAACTATAGTATAAATAAAACTTTATGGAGAATATTCCAGTTACAGCCAAAGGAACAACATTTCCATGAAAACGTGGCAGTTAAGTTTGAGGAGTTGAAAATGTTTCAAGTTTTTCTATACAATAAACTCAATCCAAAAAAAACCCAACAAATAATACCGTTATTAGTTTTATATTTAGTTATTTGTGGATTAAAAGTTACATTCTCTGTAACCTGTCCCGTGAAGAGTCTGTTACCCACTTGTCTCCATGGAGGTTTGCCTAAAATGTTCCGCAGTATGGCCATAAACTTAAGAATCTCCACGGAGACTTACAAGCCAAATTACAGGCTCGATTTGCTTAAGATGTTTTTGAGCATTAAATAGTTGTAGTAGTTGAATAGTTGAATAAATGCACTATTTTAAAACCATACTGTGGACAATTTAAACCAAAGCATTAAGATCTCTATGGAGAAAACCCCTCTTCAGAAAAGTTACACAGTGGCCCTTTAAGATCCAGCCGTCTCTTTTTTTCTTTTTTTAGAACTGGAATATTTTTCACCACTTAAATTTATCATTGGAAAAAAATGTTTGGTGTAAAAATGACCAAATCTGTATGTATTCCCATCAAATTAGTCTGAAGAATGGTCCTCCAGGTGTATGAAGGTCCCATGATATGATATCGTCACGGTAGGAACCTCATGGTACGATATTTATTACAATATCTTGGGGAAAGCTCATGATATTACGATATACATAATAACAAGACTGACATCCCAAAATTCTTTGACCGTATGGTGCAACATTTTGAACAGCTTGAAAAGACTTTGAAGTGCAAAATCTAAGTAGCAACTAAACATTAGGGATGTAACGATATCCTAATGTCTTGGTACAATACGATACGTACGATTTTCTCCATCTGCATCTCACAGTACGATATTTTTTCCGATATTTTGTGGAGGCTTAGAAAATTGTGAACATGAACAAATTGTGAACAAATGCCACGATAAGCCTTTGGTGCTGTTATAATTCAAAAATCACATTTAAAAGTGCTTAATAACAGTTATTTATTCACTGAAACAGCAAAGGATCATGGTCAATGTAGTTCCCTCTGTGAATTTAAGCTAAAAGACTTGCGATTCGATATTTTGTGATGGTTCTTGACGATACGGTATCACGATATTTTAGTTATTGTTACACTTGTAGTAGATCCGGAGTCAAAACTGTCGATTCGTCGTTTTCAAACTTTTTTTTTTTCCAACCCTAGCATCACCATGCAACTCACATTTCCCATTTAGTTTTATATCTCTCCAACTCTAACTCACTTCACCCAACTCCTCAGTAAATCCAAATATAGCCCGATGGGTCACAGATTAATTCGGCCGTTGCGTAAGACATGTCAAGTCATCCGCTCTCATTCATCATTTTGTGTAGTGACCAAATGTTTGCAAGAAGTGACTCAAATGGTTGTAGGAGACAGACCGGTCTTACTCACCGTTCAAATGTCAAACCCCACAACAACACACACGCCACTCTGTAAGCAGCAGACCATGTAAATACCGTCATTACTCCTGCAAATAATAGGCTTTACGTGACCGCCGCTGCATGGGCCCACAGCTATTGTTATCTGTGCACAAACAAAGGCGCCGGGAGGAGGTGAGAGGTCGAGGAATATCAATGCATTTGAATTGAAAAGTCATAAGTCAGAGCGGCGGAGAGCTGCTTTAGTGAAGACTGTAGATCATTCCCGTCTGCGTAAACAACATGCACTGAGCTAATGAGGTATGTTTGTCAGAAATATCGCGCTGCAAACACAAGACTGAACTGTTAAAGAAAATGTTGTGTTACGAACGTCGGATGTGCTGCTAATCTGATTAAACGACCCATATTATGCTACTTTCCAATTTACGTTATGGAGTTTCCTCATCACAAACAGACCCAGAGCTGTGTTTTTTTATTTCATTCACACGTTTAAAACACAATCTCTGCAAATTTAAGCAGAGTTCTTCTCTTAAACCTGACCTGACGTTACGTGATGATACAGAACGTGCTCTACTGTGTTTTTAAACTCCACCTTCACAAGAATCGTTTGAATTATTTCAGACGTGGAGTTTCCGATCTCTACTAAACGATGGGTTAAAGGCATTTTGAGTTTTGGAGATTAGACAGACTAATAATATAGGATTGCTCAAACTTCCACACCACACATGTTTTTGATTATAACATGGCTTAAAACCAGGGGTGGAAAGTCATGAATTTTTGTGAATAATTTGTAATTTTTAATTTACTTTTTGAAATGGGTAATTTTACTTTCACTTGATTACATTGGAACTCACCCTCATTACTCGGTAAATTCAGACTGATGGAGAAAAAAAAATAAATGTGTAAAAAATCTCCAATATGCCGGAAATGAAAGGAAATTGTGCAGCATTTTTCACTACAGAATGTCCAGTCACTGTGCAGAACTGTCAACCTGGGATCAACTTGGATGATGACAGAGGACGTCATGGATGATTTTCAAGAAGAAGGTGCATTGAATCATTCTTGAGAGGAAAGCGAAGAAAACCCTTGGCCAAACCTTGGACAGATATTTTTGGTCAAACGCAAAATAGGGAAAAACATAATGTAAAATGTGCCTCCCCCACCGGACCAACCTGTGCTCGTTCATCAAATCTGCGACTGGACTATATAACTCAGAATTTGTTGAATTTGTTTTGTAGTTCTATAAAGTTCTATAAACAGTAGGAAGAGCTCAGTGTTGGTAAGTGTGAGTAGCTCAGTGTCTTTAAAATGTATAAAGTTTGCCTGTATCACCTAAAAGTTCATTAAAACAACTTGTGCTGGATTTGATTTGACTCATCTTTTTGTACATCCAATTAAAAGTGACTTTTACTCAAATTACATTTTATATGAAGTGCTTTTTTACTTTTACTCAATTTGATTTTTATTGTCAGTGGATACGTCCTGGCCATCTATGCCTGTCTGTCCATGGGAGTGAATCTCTCCTTCACTGTGGTTCTCCTCGAGGTTTCTCGTTTTTTTTTCCCCACTGTGTTTTTTTTTTAGTTTTTCCTTACCGATGAAGGAGGGTCTAAGCACAGGAGATGCTGGGGCAATTATCCATTTGCTGCTTGTTGTTGGACATTCTGTGTTTTTGAATTATTAATTATTATTATTATTTTTCTTATTCTGCTTCATTCTCTGACATCTCTGTTTGCTAAATTAACAATTTTGTGAAGTCCACCGAGATAACTGTTGTTATTTTGGGCTATACAAAAATAAATTGAATTGAATTGAATTTTTAGCTGGTTACTTTTACGTGAGTTGGAATTAAGTAAAGACACTTTTACTTAGTTTTTCATTACTTTTTCCACCTCTGCTTAAAACTCACATTAGTTCATTTAGAGCAATGTTGAATTTTTAAAGAGCACATATTATGCCTTATGTGTAGTGTCATTGGCTTTTAATCCTGCTCTTTAGTACTTTCATGTTTTAGAACTTAAAATTATGACCATATATCAAACCAAAACCATTTCCAGCTTCGACATAGAGCATTATGTGAACAATCATGCCCCAACATAGAAAGTTCAAACCGCATGTTTTATGAGGTTCAAAGGAC
>JACN01014967.1:0-10919 GCA_000787155.1 Scartelaos histophorus | reverse complement strand
TATTATTATTATTTATTTATATTTTTTATTTTATTAATTAATTTATTCATTTTTTTTGCTTATGACGCAACAAAACTGCCAAAATGCAAACAGAGAATTTTCAGGCTCAGAGAAGAAGGCTTTTGGATTAATGGATTACTGAGCATGAATGGAGCAAAACCCAACCCCAGGTATCTTTTTGACATTATAATATGGTTAGAAGGTTTTTTAAAAAGCAGATTTAGCGTAATATATGTTCTTTAAAGGTCCACAGGGACTTTAAAATCATGTTATACGTCAGTGTTCATTCTTCGTTCAAGCTCTGGAGATGTGGTTTTAATAAAGGGTCACTCAAACATACATGAAACAAAACACAACTCCAGGTGTGTTTTCAAAGAGGAAACAAGATTATTATGTGGCTTAAAGCTTTCAAGAGTTGATTTTTGCGTGATATCGGACCTTTGAATAAAAGAAAGTCTAGGCTAGGTAACAGCAGCGTGAAAAGGGAGGGAGCTGAGTGGATCGGAGACATGTCTAATCTGACATCAGGATGCGAGGCCGGGCCATGTGCTGTGATTAGTTCCAGTGGTTTATGACGGTTTGTGCTGGATGCTCCGCTCACACTGGGCTTGACCGCGACTAAGCACAAAGAGACATGGACCTTTAGCGGCGATCGTGCTCCACAAAGGACTGGAGGCCTTCTTTAGTCTATCCAAAGGCACAGCGACGGAGACATTAGTGACCCGACGGCTTTTCCGTCTTAAAGAGCAACTCGAGTCTTAAAGCATGTACCAGGTGAGGTGCGTAAACAGGACCTTATTAGTGATGCTCTGGAGATTAAACGACTCATATTACACCGTTTTCTGATCTGTTATAATGTTGCTTTCTCGCGGAAAATATACCTGAGTTGTGCTGCGTTTTTCTCTCAAATTGGAGACTATTCCACCTTGTGACGTCATATGGTAATACAGGAAGAGCTCCAGTGCGTTTTTTAAACTCCAACATAGTCATTTGGATCGTTTCAGACCTGGAATTCCCAAACTTTCCTGAACAAAAGGTAAAGAAGATCTGACATTACAAGTTGGAACAGAGCATTTCGAGTTTTGGAGATGTAGCCAGAATAATAATAGAGGGTTACTCAAAATGTGAATAAAAGAAAACACAGCTGTGTGAGGTAACAACATTTTAACATACAAATCAATGACGTACAAGAATTTTCAACAGGTAAATTTTAAAATGTAGTTTCTATTGAACTTTTTCAAATATTTACTTTGTCAGGTGCATAAATCTATGTTTGACATTTATATTAAGCCTTTTTTTGTGTTTTTTATGCACATGAATTGGCTACGACTTTAAAAATTGTCATGTGGTGCGATATTTGTTGGAATATCATGGTGGAAATGTCTATTCCAAAAAATTTCATGTGTGACTACAAAACACTTCAGAAAATCTGCCAAAAAAGAAATAAAATAAACTCGATTAGATTTAGAGTCATTTTAAAGGAGTTTAAAAATCATCAGTTCATGTGGTGCGGACGATCGCACCACATGAACATTTTAACACTTTAAGTACAAAAACATGCAGAATAACTCATGATTTCTTGAAAAAAACGATTTGCTTCCATGGAGGTCAGAAGTACTACAGGTATGTGGAGGATTATTATGAAATTTTAACCTTTTTAAGTGAAGAAATTGCAATTGGACACACGTCACGTCATTGATCCAGACATATCTTAAGTCACATCCACACACAGCTCATTTTGTGTAATACAGGACCTTTAAAACTTTGAATATCTGGAGAAAAATTCAAGACTTACTAAGACACACTTCAGCTCAGGATCCACAATGTCTAAATTTAAACGGTCTGTACCTGATTTTTGTCCATGTATTTGAGTAGAACTTGTCTTAGTACAGATATAATGTTATAAGCCATTTGGGGTCAAAATACGTCTAATATCTAATTACAAAGCGGTTTACTGTAGAGAATCCGCAGTGCACGGTTCGCATGCAAATTGTTCTTGCTTTTGGCGGCCGCAAAACTCCACTCTGCACTGCAAAAAATAAATAAAATCTATCAAAAATGACTTAAAAACAGTGGAATTATCCTGTTGCATGGACATATAATTTTACTTTACAAGTGATCTTAAAATAAACGACCTCTAGACTAGATAAATACCTGATCTAAGCATAAAATCTTGGCCAGATCAGAGAATTTTGCAGTCTGGAAGCTGAGTTAAGTGCTTATAAATTGATAAAAGTGAATCATTTGGATGCTCTGAATGCATGAGGTGGGTAGTAATAACTTTAGACCAGCGCAAACTGTTTAAAATGAGTTAGTTTTGTTTTTTAAGTGAAGCAAAAATCAAGCTGTTCGTCTATGTGAAGCCCGGCCTGTGCAGAGCTGAAGTGTCTTGCACAAAGGTACAAAGGTGCCTGCGGAAGCGACATGCGATAGTGTTGTGCGAGTGAGGCTCGGGTGCGGGGCTGTAGTTGTGTGCGTCGGGGTGGGGGTAGTCTAATCCAGTCTCTGTGTGAAACTGTTGACATTTGTGCTTTTTTCCCTTCATTATGTGACTGGGGCTGTTTTGCGCTGGATTAGCAACAAATCTCCCATGCAGCACATTCAGCATGCCACCAGTACTTTCACTTCATTAATAATGGATGAAGAGATTGTAATCCGGGAGCACGAGAGCGGGCGGAGGAGAGGGGCGGCCGGGGCATCGCACTCGCAACCCTCTGCCGTCGTACAGTCCACACTGCAAAAAAAGGACAGACAAGTTCATAAGACTTAGATTGTCTTCATTTCATTCTCCATTATGATGTATTCCCACTTGAGCAAAATCGCAGCTGCACCGGGGCTAAACTCAGACCCAAACTTGGACTAGACCAGGACTGAACTAGGACTAACTGAGTCTACATAGGGACTAGACCAGGTTCAAACCGGAATAAGTGTGAACGCATCTTAGTTGCACAGTTTGTTGTAAGAATATCTGTTTTAACTGTTTGTAGGTTGTGTTTTGTCTTTTTTCTTTTTGACCAATGAACAAAAGGACAGGAGATATAAATAGTGGGGAGATCTATGTTCATACATATTCATACAGCAAATATTCAGACTGGAAATAGCCCAGAACCAGGTCTAAACATAGACTAAAGTATCATGCTCCGCTGATTTTAATTTGCCTAAAAGTACTGTAATTTCTGGACTATAAGTCGCTACTTTTTTCTCGCACCCTGCGGCTTATATAACGGTGTGGTGAATATATGGACAGATTATTTATTTGGCAACACAGCGGATGCAGAGAACAGCGCTGTCTGTGCGGTAAACACATGGATCTAGGGTTAAAATTAAGTTGCAGCGTTAGCGAGCGATGCTGTCAGCGCTAAAACAGTTCATCCCCGTGTGATAAAATAAGTTATGATGCTAAATGAACGTTAGTGAGGGGGACACGTCTTACCCGTGTGTGTTAAATGCAGCTGAGGCGTAAACGACGAGAAGAAACGTCTCAAACTTCAGTCGCCGAACGTCCACTCAGACCTGATCCATAACCTGCCCCTGGGAGAGTCTGAAATCTGCTGAAATCCTATGAGACTCCGACAAGATCCAAGACCCGACAGCGTCTCTTTGTGCAGGAGACATGTGCAGTAGAGACGGGGAGAGACGGGGGATGTGCAGAGGAAGACGCTCGTTTGATTGAGCTTCATGCACACACAATACTCAGGGAAAACACACAAAGAAACGCAGATGATGCAGCTTTAAGTTAAAGGCGACTGATCTGAAGAAGGACGTAGAGCTGCTGCTATAAACTCTGCATCAGTGAGTCGAGACGGAGGCGACAAACTGACTCAACGCAAAAAGACGACAAACACTTTCAGAGGCGATAAAAGCAGATGGAGTGAACTTTAGAACGTTCTTGAAGACGTGGACACCTGCGGCTTATATTCAGGTGTGGCTTATATGTGGACAATTTAGAAATTTAGTTGAAATTTTATTGATGCGGCTTATATTCAGGTGCGCTCAATAGAAATTACAGTAGTTTGCGTACTCAGAGGCACTTGTGCAAACGTGTACAGTAGAATATAATGATTAAAACCAGTTTAGACAGTGGTTCTAAACAGAGTCCACTATTTTACCAGTGGAAACACCAACGACCCAAACGTCCCCACACCTCGCCCACTTTTATCTCTAAATGCGACTAAACCGCGGGGTCATCGTCACTTTCGATTAAGCGGGAATCCCATTAATTTCAATGGAGAATCTGAAAAACGCTTAAGTATGATTTAAAGTAGGTTGATTTGTGTGAAATGTTCAGTTTTCATTTGCACCAAACAGACTCTTGTATGTTTTAAGCCATATTACAATGTTATTACCTCATCAAAAACACACCTGCAGTTGCATCCCATGCTCTGTTCCACCTTGTGATGTCATGCAGAGGCAGTTTTCAAGTTAACAGCCACATTTTAACTTTTGTTCAGCAGAGACGGGCAAATCCAAGACTGAAATCATCCAAATGATTCTAGTGAACGTATGGAGCACTTCCTGTATTACCACATGACATCACAAGGTGGAGAAAACAGCAAAAAAACACAACTCTTGGTATGTTTCTGATGAGGAAAGAACATTATAACATAGGCAGGAAAATAGCGTAATGTGGATTCTTTAAGGTAGCGATAGGTGATGTATCGGTTCCAGTATCGGCATTGGCCAATATCGATGTGATGTTGATAGCGCCATAATGTTTTTTAACTTTTATGGCTCTGTTTCTCCTTAGTGCATCAGATCTTTCTTTCTGAAGAGAGTAAATTTGGAAATAGAAGAGGAATATTTGGCCATATGCTTACACATATGCATGCAACAAATTATACAAAAAAATAAAAATAAATCAATATCGGCTCAAAAAATCCAACATCAGACCATCCGTAGTTAATGGCCCCTTGAGGTTAAGTACACTGACTGCCCAATAAAGGCCCAACTACAAGAAAGAGACGTCTTTTTTGCAGTGAACACAGCCCCACACTACAAAAACAAACATGTTGCCAAGTTAAATTGACTTGAATTAAGAAAGTCTTATCATGATTGGAATCGATTTCACTTGACAAGTAAAATGACCTACCAATGGAACAAGACTTTTTGCACAGAAAATACATCTTGAAAC
Source organism: Scartelaos histophorus (assembly GCA_000787155.1). Lineage (NCBI taxonomy): Eukaryota > Metazoa > Chordata > Actinopteri > Gobiiformes > Gobiidae > Scartelaos > Scartelaos histophorus. The sequence continues at coordinate 5,788 of JACN01014967.1, read as the reverse complement.
ACTTAAACAACAACTTTTTGCAACGAAACTAAATCTTCTGTTGCATGAATTACAAAAAAACACACTTGTTCCACTGGTCGATACTTGCACTTGTCAAGTTGAATCTACTCAAATAAAGTAAAGTCATTTTAACTTACTTTGATATTGTTTTTTCTTTTTTTCTTTTTTGCAGTGCATTGCTCATTCCACCTGTAAAACGCATTAGTCGCATTGTCTCACGTTTGATTGGACAGATCCCCTCACGGACGGCGTGCGATCGCGGTAGACGAGCGCTAGTCTCTGCGGCGCGACGCTAGTGTCTTCCATTGATTGTGTTTACTCAGGCTTCTCATTGCACACTATTACAGCCCAGAGCCCGGCCTAACAGCAGGATGAGGGGATTAAAGACATACATATTCACCATTTGGCACCGCCGCGCTAGGCTTTGATTTCCCTCAACACAATGAGGACCCGGCCCGTGGCATGGGAGGCCGGGTGTAGGATTTGGATGTATGGCCACGTGTTGACATATACAGATGAGTAATAGGGAAGAGGTTTTGATTTCAGGTATCTGTGTCAGTGCAGTTTTGCAGGCTGCATTTACACTTGTGCACACACAAAATCTAAATTGTGGCAAAACTAGGAATGAATTAGGCTAGAATTACACCAAACCAAGTCTTGCCTGACCAGCCAGTCCCTTAGACATTCAATTTGAATCCAAAATGGACCAGAACTGGACCATAGAGTGGGAAAAAAACTCTCCAAATTTGAGAAGATCCAACCACAGCTGCTCATTTATTTCACTCAAATGCGGAAAACATGCCTCATTCAGAACTAAATATATAACTTTTTTTTGTTTGGTGTTTTGATGCTTTATTCTGTAAAAATCTGCACAGTTCCTGAGCCCTTTACGTAGATTTTTCCCCTTTTTTATGTTATTTTTGAGCATGTGTCTCTCTGATTGGTCAGTCCACCTGTCAATCACACCCTCTGAAATCAGGGAGACCAAATGAGCCTCCAGATCCACTTGTTTTTTAAAGTTTTGTCAAAACGTGTAGTTCTGGCTGATCACGTAAACCACATCTACATCGAGCTAAACTAAACTACTGGAACTAGTGTCTATTGTCCCTCGTCATTTCTAAGTTGTCAAATTTGCAGCTTTCTGGCTTAAAAAACAGCAAAATTTCAAAGTTTGTGTTGCCTCCAGTGGGCTCTGCAAGTTCAAGTAGTTGGTGACATCACAAAAACCCTGATTACAACCAGGTTTTTTTGCAAACACTTACCTTCAAAGGCAGAGTTAGAACTTGTTACACCAATCACACTGTTCCTCAAATGTCAAAAACCCCGCCCCTCTTTCTTTCTTGTTCTTTAATCCTATTTGAAATGTGGTTGTGGGCGGAGTTTAGGTGTTCAGTCCCACTTTCAACTTAAAAATAAGAACGCATTGTCATTTTAGCCGTTGCATTCGTCCTATATAGTTGTCTTCATATGCATTTCAGTGTTATTGCTTTTCTAAGGCGACGTTCAGACGAAAATGACCCAAATCCGATTTTTTTCATCCGTATGCGACCCGTATCTGATCTTTTAATGACTTCCTGTGTGTATTTAATCCGAAAACTGATATATATCCGATCTTTTGACACGCAACTTCAACCTAAACGTCATCCACAAGCACAAAAACGTTCTTAGAAGCACAGAACAGACTCACCATCAGCAGCACATCCCCTCAAGAACGCTCACACCACTCCCCCAGTAAAACCACTTCATTTTCCAGGTCGGACCCAAAACCGGGGACGTTGGTGGTGACTGCGACTGGGTGTAGCAGGAGAATCTCCACTTTAGACAGAGTTTTTAGATTCGTTTTCAGAGGCGAATTCTCCGTTTGCGCGTAAACTATGGGAACAAACAAAGGGAAATGTCTCCGTTTTTAAAAATACCCGTGTACCTGTAAACGGGGCCTCATATTCCACTTAGTCCGACACTAGACGACCGCATCAGCTGCACAAGAAGCAAGCAAGTTTTTTTATTTAGTTTTTTTCTTGCCATTTATGCAAATTAGCCATGTAGTTTTACGTTTCAGTTCTGTAAAACATGAACAAACGTGCTCAAAGCTGCATTATATTATCAGATGGGCTGATGTGGCTCTGTGGTGGTCATCGTTTATATGTCGTAAAGTTATTTATGCAGAAGATTTTAATTAAGGATCTGCTGCAATGTAGAACTTGTACAATAGTGTTTGGAAACGTTTGGTTTGATCTGTGCAGTGGATTGTGGGAAACCTCATAGCTCTACTGCTGCTCAGGAGCCTCCCCAGCTTCCTGTTTGTATTTTTCCTGATTTATTCCATTTCTCAGTGTGCATGTAAACAGTATATCCCCAATACTGGCACCGGGATATGGGTAATCACCGAGAAACTGATGTTCATTATTTAAACGCACTGCATGTTTAGGCTGCTTCCTCAAACACTGAGACCATTGCATTGTCGTTATGTCGTCTAATGCACATGCAGGACACTTTTAGGGTAGTTCAACTTCGCACTGGATTTAATTGGAAATGAGAACGAAAAAAATGACAAAAAATTCCACCCACAATCGCTCAATTTTTCTGTTCTACGTCTCGTCATAAACATACATTGAGTTTCGTTTCATTTACAAACGTTTAACACACAAACCCTGCGTATTTAGGCTGAGTTCTTCTCCCAGAAACACTCCGTTCCACCTGGTGATGTCACGTGCTGATAATAATAGGAAGTTTTTACTCCATTCACCGTCACTAGAATAACATGGATGATTTCAGTTGTGGAATCGCCCATCTCTACTGAACTAAAGGTAAATGGAGCTGTGGAACTGGAAAACTACCACTTCGTGACATCACAAGGTGGAGGAACATAGCAATTTGAGCTTTAGAGGTGTAGACAGACTAATAATAAAGGGATAACTCAAACATGTGTGAATTTATTTATTTAGTGCATATATAACATATCAATTAAAAAAAAAGCATACTAGATAAAAAGTAGGTGCAGGAAGAAGCAAAAAATAATAAATTATCTCCACCGCCTCCACCTTATGAACACATTAAAATGGAATATTTTAGCTGTGCATTTCTAAAAAAAAAGTTTACATTTACACACCTTAGATTAAATATATTTGATTAAGATATGGATTAAAATACAATGAAACATCCTCAATTAAATATTAATTATCAATCATGATCATGAAATATCAAACATTTCCTTAAAGTCTTTTTGAACAGTGTTTCTGATGCCGTCACAAACCAGAAAAATGCTTCACAATTTTCCGCAAAACTGAGCTCTTTATGCGACACATTTTGGAACATGAAAATTACGATTTTGTCGAGTTTTGTATCTCTGAATCTCTGAAGTGGTTTTAAAGTAAAACGTGAAATGTTTAGGGAGCGTTGTTGTATTGTAAAGAATTTTATACATGAAAATACAAATCTGATAAGCATTAATATAATACATATTAAGAATGGAATGAGTTGCATTTCGAACAAAATGTTTTTTGCACCAATAATATTTTTTTTCAGAGTAGTTGGGAAAGTGCCCAGACTATATTACAATATTACAGACAGGGATAAATTACACTATGGTATAATGTAAGTATAGATTTTGAGTTGAGAAATGTACAAACTTTTCTTACAATACCAAGAGATTTATTAATTTTTCAGGGCACCCAGGCATGAACGAAACAAAACAACTCAGGTATGTTTGTTGTAGTGTTGGGCCGTTCTCGGCGTTAACGTGCTGCGATAATGTGCGACTCTTATTGAGCGATATAAAAAATATCGCTGTTAATCTATCCTCAAAGTTGGGCGGGAGCTGGGTCTATATTAAGTGAACTATGAAACTTTCACCTTTAGCGTGGATGTACCTCTCCCAATCGCACTGTAGGGGGCGACGAGTTTTCAAACCTGTAGCAACTGTGAAATACACAACGAACGCCACACGCCAACATGGAGCAGCTACGAAGCCCCGGGTTTGCTTCAGGGAAAATTCTTTTTTTTTTTTTATTTTAGTTTCCCAATGGAGACATGGACAAGTCTAAGGTTGTTTGACCTTTATGCAATGTGGAGTTAGTTTACTGTAGGAGATCTACCAGTGTCAAGTAGCACCTGAACACAAAGCATCACTTAACGAACGCTGATGTGGGTCAAGCACTGAAACGCCGAGGAAGAGTCGCCTCAAACTACTTTGTTTGAGTGAAACCAGGAGCAGCTCTATCAGACAAGAGAACTAATGCTGCTCGTCTCTGGACCTGCTGCACTGATCCTCGTCATCTTGGTCTTAAAATGTTCTTATTAACCCGCCACACATGATCCTGAACTTTTTTTCCCGCTATTTTGTTAGTCTAAAAAATCCTCTTCATAACATAGATCCTGCTCCAGATTGGCTCCTGTAGCCGTGAAGCATCAGAGCTTCATCTGAACACTGTGGTGACGTCACACTCACTTAGTCCACTTTTTATACAGTCTATGCTGCCGACCCACCAGCATTACTCTAGATTAATCTAGATTAATAAAAAAAAAAATAAAATAAATCAGTGAGATTAAAAAAAAAAAATCTATGCCCACCATTAGTTTTTTGAGTAGGTAACATTGTTCTAATGTGGCTTGAAGCTCACAAGGTTCAATTTAGCACAATATAGAACCTTTAACACCTAAACGTGCCACCACAAAGCTTCACAGTGGCACCTTGAACGATGCAGTACCTGATTTTTATTGTCTTAAAACACAAAAACAGATCTAGTTTCCTCATTTAAGCATTCAGAACATCGTAATTATTCACCCCAATGGGATTTTAAGCTCTTTTCACTACAGACCAGAGCGCAGTTTTGTTGTGAAAGTGAAGCAAACAAATAACCAGCGTACTAACACACACTTCCTGATTATTGCACAATAAAACGAGCTCTAATTAGTCGCTCGAAGCAATCAGCAGACGTACAGTATTTTGAGCTGATACTGTTCGCGGTGAAAGCTAATAAAGTTATTTTCTGACGCTTTAACATAAAAATAAAGTTCCTTCTTTTAGCTCTTACACAACAACAGATGTGCAACTTGTAAAATCGTATTAAACCTCGTGTAACGCTATCCCGCCGGCCTAAATATAGCGCCGTGCTTTGTTCTGCTGCGATGAGACGCGGGGATGAGGAGGTGATGTAAGCTCCGAGGATCTACTTATTTCTGGCACAAAGAAAGTTTCCTCTGGGCACCTGTCGCCAAGCTCCCTGCCCCTCCTGCCAGCTCCTGTCGTCGCCTCGTAAAGAAGAGTAACTCCAGCGTCCGACATCTTGGAGGTAGCGTCAAACTCGACTTCGATACCGAGGAGTTCGCTCAACGCTTAACACCGGTTTTGACATAAAAACACTTTCTTTTAGACAACAGAACGTGATTTTCAACATTAAATCTTAATACTGTCTTTACGATATGTTTTAATATCTGTGGGGTCCCTCAGGAGTCCGTTTAGGTTCCATTTGCTTTTATACTTGTTCCATTACAGCCCGTTTAAAACTATTAAAAAAAACAAGACATTTCCCATCGTTTGTTCCAATCTTTTACACGCAAATGGTGAAATCTTTCTAAAAATCTCCGGTTACAGTGCAGATTCTGTAAAACTTCACGCAAAGGCGAAACTGTAAAGTGAGGAGTTTTTGGCAGATGATGCTCCAAAAGTGCGACCACTGTTTACCTTTTTTTACGAGGATGATTATGGAAACATTCGGAGCAGCAGTCGCGTTTCTTCTGGTGCACAGCAAAAAGTTGAGTGTTGAAACTACTACTACTACTACTACTA
>KN504486.1:6732-17562 GCA_000787155.1 Scartelaos histophorus | reverse complement strand
TGTGAAACAAAAGAGCTCATTGGTCACACAATGTTTGAACAAAATCTCCATTTCTCTCACCTCATATTACAGTTTATTACTTTGCTCATTGATTCTGCAGAAATTCTCTATGGTTTTTAGTCTCTGGTGATGTTTTTTTCCCCCCCTTTTCCTTTTTCCTCATAAGCAGCCATTTTGTTTTGTTGCGGACGGACCATGAGTGTCTCTAATTGGCTAATTCATCTGTCCATCTAAACACGTCCATCTAAACTCAAGGAGATTCACCATCGGCCAGACTCGCATCTTCATAAAATATTGAAGACGTTTGTGTCGGTTGTATTTCCGAGTACCTTCTGTGCTGAGTCCGGGGCTGGAGGTAAAACTGGCCACGTCCACGATCTTCACTGCAAACTGCTGCCCCGTGTCTCTGTTGATGCAGCGGCGCACCACACTGAACGGACCCCTGAAGACACAAACACAGAGTTATGGGGGGAGGATAATACCACAAGGTCAAAACTATGTGTACTTTTATTACAGAACTACTGCGGGGCTCAGAAATTAACAAGATATTGACTTTTTTGGAGTTTCAGTTCACATTTTAAACCAGTCCAGGAGCGTTCACATTTGAGAGGAGACTGAAATCTGAGCTGTTAAAAACTAATCCAAGAAACTCACGCGATTCAGAACATGTTTGTAGAAGTCTAAAGTACAGGATTGTGTAGGTATAAACCAGGACTAAACCAGGACTAAACCAGGACTAAACCAGGACTAAACCAGGACTAAACCAGGACTAAACCGGAGATTAACCAGCGCTAAACCAGAACTGAACGAAAACTAAACCTTGACTGAACCAGAACTAATTCAAGGACTAAAGCAGAACTGAAGAGGGACTAAACCAGGACTGAGCCAGGGCTAAGCCAGGACTAAGCCAGGACTAAGCCAGGACTAAGACAGGACTAAGACAGGTCTAAGCCAGAATTAAACCAGGACTAAACCAGAACTAAACCAAGACAAAACCAGGACTAAAGCAGGTCTAAACTAGGAACTATGTATATGAGTAATGTTTGTAAAGGTCTAAACTACAGGGTTTGCAGCTTTTACTCAGAATAAGACCCCATGGAGAGGACATTATAATACCTAAATAATTGCGGGATACAGTCTTGCACAATACAGGCTACACAGACTCTTGAATACAGCAAAAATCATAATAATACGGAATACAATAGTTATTTTTCAAGCGGAGAATAACCGATGTAAGGCTGTAAGATAAAACTCAAAAACATGTATTCAGTCACATCGTACAGATTAAATGGGAGCAGAGACTTGGGTTCCACCTTTCTTCAGTTCTTCTTCGTGTGACTGGTGTTTCAAACAGAGATCAATGAGGAGTTAGTCATTTAAACTAGAATCAATATGGAAACCAATACTAGACCAAGACAACAGGAGAGGTCATAATGAAGGCAGCCAGAGCACTGAAGCGGGACTAAACCAGGACTAAACCAGGACTGAAGCGGGACTAAACCAGGACTGAAGCAGGACTAAACCAGGACTAAACCAGGACTGAACCAGGACTGAAGCAGGATTAAACCAGGACTGAAGCCGGACTAAACCAGGACTGAACCAGGACTGAACCAGGACTGAACGAGGGCTGAACCAGAACTAAACCAGGACTAAACCAGGACTAAACCAGGACTAAACCAGGACTAAATCGGGGCTTAACCAGCGCTAAACCAGAACTGAACGTAAACTAAACCTGGACTGAACCAGAACTAATTCAAGGACTAAAGCAGGACTGAAGAAGGACTAAAGCAGGACTGAAACATGACTGAACCAAAACTAAACAAGGGACTGAGCCAGGACTCAATCAGGGACTGGACCAGGGCAAAACCAAGACTAAACCAGAACTGAACAAGGAACTAAAGCAGGACTGAACTAGGACTGAGCCAGAACACTGAACCAGGACTAAACTAGGATCAAACCAGAATCGAACCAGGACTAAACCAGGAGCTAAACCAGGGACTGAACCAGGAGTGAATAGTGATTAAATAAGAACTAATCCAGGAGTGAAACAGGACTAAACCCGAACTAAACGGGGTCATTTACAGTGAGCTGAAGTGCAGCAGGTTAAATTACAGAGTTCACTTGAGCCCAAAGACTAAACACAGACTGAATGGGCTGTTAAAGGGGATATTTGGGGAGAATGACGCAGAGAGGGACTAAAGCTGCTATTACACACACTGAGCTAAAAGAGGTACAAAGAACAAATCTACAGTAGGATTATTTAGACAGATCCTGGAAAAAAGTACATGGAAAATTATAGATATGGATAATTTGATAATTTTTAGTGTATCAACTATCGGGGTTTAAATCTCCATCACTGGCCAATATTTTGTTTTAGTTGATCTGCTGCCTGAAAAATACACACAAAGCTTTTTTTTAATACCTTAATATGAAGAAAAAGATGCACAAAACCTGACTAAACCAGATCTAAACCAGGACCTAAACCAGGCATTAAACCGGGACTAAATCAGGAATAAAACAGGGCTGAACCAGGAGTAAAACAGCACTGAAGCAGGACTAAACTGGGGACTAAACCTAGACTAAAGCAGGGCTAAACCCAGGACTGAACCAGGACTAAACCAGGACCTCAACCAGGCACTAAACCAGGACTAAATATAAATCAGAACTAAACCAGAACTAAAACCAGACTAAGTCAGGTCTAAACCAGGACTAGACAGGACCAACCCTAACAGCAAAAATATAAAATTAAATACATACAAACTGTGAACTGAGTTGTACATTTTATTTATTAATAACTTATGTCAAAATTATTCTGTTGATGATTTTGTTTTTATCGTTTTGGGTTTGTTTTTGTTTTTTTATCAGCAAATATCGCTGGTCTGACAAACAACACAAAAATAAAAGTGATTACAGGGCAAAGTTTGTTTCATAAAATTATCACTTCACTGATAATGTAGTTTACATGTGGAGTCAAAATGGTTCAGTAAAGTGGATTCTTCACAGCAGCGACGACTCCCTCCTCACGTCCACATCACCTCTCTGCTAAAACCATTTGTTCTGTAGTCCTGGCTTAGTCCATGGTCTAGTCTTGGTTTAGACCTGATTCAGTCCTGGTCTGGTCCCGGTTTAGTCCTTGTTCAGTACTGGTCTAGTCCTTGTTTCGTCATAGTTTAGTCCTGGTCCAGTCCTGGCTGGTACAGTCTATAGTTTAGATCTAGGTTCAGTCCTGCTCTAGTTCCTGATTTAGCCCCTGGTTTAGCTCTTAGTTTAGCGCCTGGTCTAGTCCTGGTTTTGGCCTGGTTAAGACCTGGTTATGACCTTACGACATTGTTTGTGTAATCCTGGTATAGACCTGGTTTAGGCCTAATTCAATTTTGCTTTAAGCCTGGTTTAGTCCTGGTTTAGACCTGGTTTAGACCTGGTTTAAACCCGGTTCAGTCCTTGTTTAGTCCTTGGTTTAGTCTTGGTTCAGTCCTTGGTTCAGTCCTTGGTTCAGTCCTTGGTTCAGTCCTTGGTTCAGTCCTTGGTTCAGTCCTTGGTTCAGTCCTTGGTTCAGTCCTTGGTTCAGTCCTTGGTTCAGTCCTTGGTTCAGTCCTTGGTTCAGTCCTTGGTTCAGTCCTTGGTTCAGTCCTTGGTTCAGTCCTTGGTTCAGTCCTTGGTTCAGTCCTTGGTTCAGTCCTTGGTTCAGTCCTTGGTTCAGTCCTTGGTTCAGTCCTTGGTTCAGTCCTTGGTTCAGTCCTTGGTTCAGTCCTTGGTTCAGTCCTTGGTTCAGTCCTTGGTTCAGTCCTTGGTTCAGTCCAGCTTCAGTTCTGGCTCAGTCCCGGTTCAGTCCTGGCTCAGTCCTTGGTTCAGTCCTGGTTTAGTCCTGGTTCAGTCCTGGCTCAGTCCTGGCTCAGTCCTGGTTCAGTTCTGGCTCAGTCCCGGCTCAGTCCTGGTTCAGTCCTGGTTTACAGTGACTTTCATTGCTTGTGTCCACATCACCTCGGTGCTACAATCACTAAAAGTGCTAGAACCATTTGCCTTCCACATCTGAATAAACAAAAATGTGTAAAAGAAAAAAAAAAAAAAGTGTGAAAGTGAAGGAAAAACAACACAGGAATCCAACCCCCAACCCCGTGACCTCTGACCCCTACAGAACAGCTGTGATCCTCATTAGAAATAAGAGACCTGCCATTTGGAAAGAAACAGTTAGAAAGTTAAAAAGCGTGAGAAAAATGTGAACGTGGAGAGAATGGATTACTACATTATGTGACAACTATTTCCAAAACACAGACAGAACTAGGATAAAACAGGGCCAAAACCAGGACTAAACCAGGACTAAACCAGGCCTAAACCAGGACTAAACCAGGACTAAACCAGGCCTAAACCAGGACTAAACCAGACCTAAACTAGGACTAAACCAGGACTAAACCGGGCCTAAACAATGGACTGAACCAGCACTGAATCAGGACAAAACTAGCACTAAACCAAGACTAAACCAGGACTAAACCAAGACTAAACCAGGACTAAACCAAGACTAAACCAGGACTAAATAACAGCCTGAACCAGGACTGAACCAGGACTGAACCAGGACCAAACCAGGACCAAACCAGGACTGAACCAGGAGTGAACCAGGAGTGAACCAGGACTTGGGACCTATAAAAGCTACAAGGTATAAAACAACGGACTAAACTAGGACTAAACGAGGACTACACGAGGACTACATGAGGACTACACGAGGACTACACAAGGACTACACGAGGACTAAACCAAGACTAAACCAAGACTAAACCAAGACTAAACCAAGACTAAACCAAGACTGAACGTTACAGATGTACTTCTCAAGATCTGCACTAAATCAAGACTAAATGAAGACTAAACCAGGACTAAAACCATGACTTAAAGTTGCACTGTGTAACTTTTCTGGTGCAGGTCCATGTTCCTTGCCTTCACTTGCTCTTGCTCAGTACAACATTGAACTTGCGTCAGTTTCTGGTGCAGGTCCATGTTCCTTGCCTCAACTTGCTCTTGTTCCACAGTACAACATAGAACTTGTGTCAATTCCACACATTTTATGACTCAAAGATCTGACTTGTAACTTGGGCTGGTGGCATCCGCTGCTGGTCTCCATGGAGATATGCATATTTAATACATACTGTGGGACATTCCAGGCAAACCAAGAAAAGAAAAGTTGCATATTGCACCTTCAACCATGACTGAAGAGGAGATAAACACGATTTGCTAAAACGTAAACAATTTCGACCTCAAATCTTGCTGCTCCATTTCCCGCTGAAAATCCCCAACATTATTTCTACTCAATATCTGTAACGTCCAAATACTTTCACAGATATGTCAGAGTTGGGGTGCGCTTCATTTCATTATCCCTGCAGCTGTTGTGAGTGGGCTTTCACCGAACGCCCCCGCGCTCCCTCTGGATCCTCACAAACCAAAGTGCCAATTTGTCGAGATGTTTCGGCTCCACCGCTCCGAGAAAATCTAACGCTACGACTGCTGATTTAAAGACTCTATAATGTCCTTTATAGGAGGTTTTAAAGGGAAAATGGGAAACTCTCTCGGGTTTAGTCACAACTGAACCCGGGTTATGAGTTCCTTAAAGATACGCGGTGTAACTTCTCGAAATTCGTGGAAATAAAACTTTAAAATCATACTTGAGAATATTTTCCACGAGGATAGATACTGTGGAACATTATAGCCAACGTTATAGTGGACTCGCCTCTTCACAGATCTGACCTGTTACTTGGTCTGATGCTTTTACTGCCATACAATGCAATCTACTACCAGAAAAGTTACACAGGGCATCTTTAAAATCATAAACTTTTCCACTGGAGAATCCATCAAACACTTTTCTTCATGGAGATGTTATTGCTTTGTCTGGAATGTTTCACAGTGCAGCATTAAACCTTTTCTATCGTCATGGAGACCAAACCAGACCAGGTTACAGGTCAGAATGCCTGTTTTTCTAGGTATTTTTGAGGAATAAATCTAAACTTATAATTGAAAACATGTTAAGTAGAACTATTTAATGTCAAACTGAGGAACATTCCAGACTAAAGCATGAAATTAAAAATACTAGTTTAAATGACGGCCCCTGACTTCATTTTTCACAATAACTGCTGTCTGAGGCTAAACGCTAAACCGCTGTGCAGAGCAGAAATCCTGTCTCCAGAGAACACTATGAGCCACTCTGTGTAAATGTGTGTGTGCGTGTGTGTGCGTGTGTGCGCGTGTGTGCGTGTGTGCGTGTGTGCGTGTGTGTGTGTGTGTGTGTGTGTGTGTGTGTAGCGTTCACAATTTGTCTAAGCGATGGTTTAAAGATAATTGTACTTTGATAAAACTTTAAAGTAACTAGACTTTAATTAGCTTTAATGGTTCTTTATTACACAAACCTGAGTCTTGTGAGGTTTAGACCCTGTTAGTGTGTTGTTCATTTCAGTTTTAGTTGAGCCCTGGTTTAGTCCTGGTTTAGTCCCAGTTTAGTCCCGGTTTAGTCCTGGTCTAGTCCCGGTTTAGTGCCGGTTTAATGTGTATTCCTGGTTTAAGTCCTGGTTTAGTCCCAGTTTAGTCCCAGTTTAGTCCCAGTTTAGTCCCAGTTTAGTCCGTTTAGTCCCTCCCAGTTTAGTCCCAGTTTAGTCCCGGTTTAGTCCCGGTTTAGTGTATGTGTATTCCTGGTTTAAGTCCTGGTTTAGTCCTGGTTTAGCCCTGGTTTAGTTCTGGTTTAGTCTTGGTTCATCTTTAACTTCTGGTTTAGACCTGATTTAGGCCCTAGTTAAGTCCTGGTTTAGTCCTGGTGTATGCTTGGTTTAGTCCTAGATTAGTCTTGGTTTACTCTTGGTTTCATCCTGGTTTAGTCCTGGTTTAGACCTGATTCAGGCCCTAATTACGTCCTGGTTTAGTCCTGGTCCATTCTTCCTTTTGTCCTTTTAATCTTTACATGAACAAACCTTATTTTTGCTTTTATAATTATATGAAATTACAAGAAAACAAAAAATACAATGCCTTATGAGTTTTACCCAGCTACAATTATCCCAACTTTGACCTTTCACCTCTGCGACACAAATGAACCAACCTTTTACCTCAAAACATTTTAAATCAGCACATTTCCTGTTTGGCCACAATCCTCTAAGGAGCAAATTTCCTTCGTCAAAACAAACTGTTAGCTTGTCCCACATTAATCCTTGTTTATGCTAATGAGACAAAACAGCTCTTTGAATATTAGCGTGAATTAGCATAGCGCTGGAATTTGGAGCGGAGACTGCCCCAGGACTCTGCCACCAAACTGGGACTGGGTGGTTTTTGCTACACCAAGCAGAAAATAACACTTTTGTTGAAAACATATTAGCTAAAACACATGTGGCGACGCCGTAACGGGATACAAGAAATTATACTGTTTATTTTTTAGTTTATTTTTGTTTCATTTGAGCTTGCAAGATTTAAAAGGAGTGTTTATAAAAGGAGGAAGTACAAGAATTTTCCCTTTTAGAATTTATTTAACAACATTTCAAATTGTTCTTAGGTCTAAAACAGGTCTAGACCCAGATTTAAACCAGGTCTAAACTAAAGCATGTCTGATGTCTGTTGGCCTTTGCAGACAGAACACTTTAGAAATGTACTAAACCAGGATCAAACCAGGACTAAACCAGGACTAGACCAGGACTTCACAAGGGGCTAAATCAGGACTAGACTAAACCGAGACTAACTGAGACCTACCCAGGACTAAATCAGGTTTAAAGCAGGTCTACAACAGGACAAAGCCAGAATTAAAACAGGACCAAGCCAGAACTAAACCAAGACTAAACCTTCAAGCAGGACTGAACAGGAAATAAACAGGAATTGCCTAAACTAGGACTAAACTAGGACTAAACCATATTTAAACCAGGCCAACATAAGGTCTAAACCAGGCCTAAACCAGGACCTATTCAGGACTAAACCAAGACTATATTAAGATAAAACCATAACTAAACCAGGCCTCAACCAGGTCTAACCCAGGACTAAACCAGTTCTAACCCAAGACTAAACCAGGCCTAAACTAAAACAGGTCTAAACTAAACCAGGACTAACCCAGGAGAACTACCTTGGATCTTGTCAGGCCCAAATCAAAACTAAAACCTTATATTTTGTACCCCGTATGTTCCGGGCGCTCTCATTCTGAACATATGGGCAGTGACAGGTTCGATAATGTGAGGTTTAATTGATCCCAGCAGGTTTGGTGTCTTGCCCAAAGGCGTTTCTGTTCAGTGGAATTGTGCCAAAACTCCCACCTACTCCCCATTTCTGATAAGGGGAGTAGATACATCACATCTGTAAAGGTTCGGTTGTTTTTTCTGGTTACTTGGGTTGTCAGAAGTATCGAAAATCAAATATTCATCGATATCGACACTAGATCCTCAAAAAGTCCCATGAAAAGGACACAAATGAAGCTTTCCTGATTTAATGCTGGAAATCACATTCTGTCGTCTAAATAAAAAGCTCAAACAGGATTAATAACACTCAGACAAAAGAGAAACGTGACACAAGGAGCGCGATAATTAATGAAGCGTCAGCGAGATCATAATAATAATACGCTGACAGGACAAAAGAGGAGAGCAGCTTCATTATGGATGTTAATACAATATTTAACTAGGCCTCAACGCGTCACCTGCTTCATTCACTGGAGTTAGATAAGGTTAATGCCGTACTGCGGAACATTCAGGGCAAAGTGAGCTATAGGACCAATCTGGAACCAAACCAGGACTAAATATGGACTAAATATGAACTAAACCAGGACTAAACCAAGTTTAAATAAGGACTAAACGGGACAAAATATGGACTAAACCAGGACAAAATATGGACCAAATCAGGACTGACTATGGACTAAAAATGGACTTTATAAACCAGGACAAAATAAGGACTAAATCAAAACAAAATATGGACCAAATCAGAACCAATTATGGACTCAACCCGGTCTAAATATGGACTCAACCAGGTCTAAATATAGATTAAACTAAACATAACTATGGACTAAACTGGGACCAAATATGGACTAAACCAGGACTAAATATGGGCTAAACCAGGACTAAATATGGGCTAAACCAGGAGTAAATATGGGCTAAACCAGGACTAAATATGGGCTAAACCAGGACTAAATATGCACCAACCCGGGACTAAATCAAGACTAAACCAGGCCTAAACTAAACCACATCTAATCCAGATCTAAACTAGGTCTACACCAGGACCAACCCAGGATAAATAACAAGTATGTAACACATTTGAATCATTTTTGTCTTAATTCATTTTTCTTTTAAGGAAATAAATGCTGTTTTCAGTTCCAGTCCTGGTATAAGTTATAGTATTAGAATCAGTATTGAAACTGAATAGTGCATCCCAAATAATTTTTCTCCAGAAACAACAAACTCTCTGCAGACATGTTCTGAAGTTCTGATTCTTGTTTTAGTTTGTCAGTTCAGATTTCAGCCTTTTTGTCTTTTCTTCTGCTTTAAAACGTGAACTTGGAACAGAATCCCATTATTAAAACAGAAATCACACTTTGATTTTTCCCCAAACTGCTCAGCCAGACAACAGGGGTAAGTTTTAAATCACTCTTGTTTTGACTGAACTGGTAGAAGCAGTTATGTGCACAAAAGCTCATAATAGTCGCTACACATTCGCAGCTCTCCTCTTTGGTTTCGTGTGGTCTCCTGGTTTTAGCTGGAGGGCCTGGAGTCCATTCACAGCAGCTCAAACTGCTCAGCCAGACAACAGGGGTAAGTTTTAAATCACTCTTGTTTTGACTGAACTGGTAGAAGCAGTTATGTGCACAAAAGCTCATAATAGTCGCTACACATTCGCAGCTCTCCTCTTTGGTTTCGTGTGGTCTCCTGGTTTTAGCTGCAGTTTAGCCCCAAAAAGAGACAGTTTCAGGGCAGGTTTTAAGACTTTTCTGGGACAAGAATGCAGCTAATATCCACTTAAAGGGCCCATATTATGCGGCGCTGTTTTCTGATCTATGTTATAATGTTGTTTCCTCATCACAAACAGACCTGGAGTTGTGTTTTTAGGCTGAGTTCTTGTCTCGATCGAGCAAAAAAAAACAACTCCAGGTCTGTTTTTGAAGAGGCAATAACATTATAACATGACTTAAAGCTCCCAAGAGTCAATTTTCTTTAAGTATTTCTGTTTTTCAGGCTTTTATTTGTCACGTTTAATGACGCATGTGTTCGTAAAGGGACACAGCTAATCAAAAGTCTATTGTTTCTCCGAGAGGATGGGTCAAAAAGCCGCCTGGACACTGGAATAATAGACTTGATTGCATTGTTTTAAATAAAAGGTCCAATATTAAGCTTTTTTTATTTATTTAATCATGTTATACTGTCGTTTCCTCATCAAAAACATACCTGGAGCTGTGTTCTGGTTCAGTATTCTTTTAATAATACCATCTATTTAGTCCATCTCCCTCTAAAGAACACACATAACACTTGGGTCCACCTTGTGACATCATCGGGTGGCAATCCAGAAGTGCTCCTCTGCGTTTTTAAACCCCATTCGCCTTAACTGGACTAATTCTCGCAATTTTCTTTTAACTGAATAGTCACAACTACCAAATTTAGGTAACATCATTTTCTTGCAATCTAGTGTTAAATGAATGTTCCGCAGTGTGGCATTAAACATTTCTATCTTCATGTAGACCAAACCAGACAAGTTACAGGTCAGGTCTGTGGAGAGGGGACCCTGCTCACAGTCAGAAAGCCTCTTTTTCTAAATATTTTTGAGCTATAAAACCACATATAATTGAATAAATGTGTTTAATGTCATACTGTGGAACATTCCAGGCAGAGCAATGACATCTCCAAAGAA
>KN504478.1:53132-66204 GCA_000787155.1 Scartelaos histophorus | reverse complement strand
TACTATACTATACTATACTATACTCAATACTGTACTATACTTCTCCACAATGATAATACACTTAGATACGTAATAGAATTCAAATTCAGACACAAAACTTCTACTTAATGTTACTGTGGAATCTTGTTCTAGTTCTGATATAAATAACCCATTATGGAACTATTGAGTAAAGATGCTAGTTTTAGTATTGTTTAGTAAAATGGGTTTTGCTTTTCGACTCCCCTGGTGCTGAGTTACTGCGCAGCTCGGTATCACATTAATTATGCAGTCAAAATAAGTGTCACTGAAGAATGTAATATGATATACTTTAATTATATTTAGCTGGTATTTCAATTTGATACAAAAAACTACAGCAAAACAATAAGACAGTGTTGTTTTAGTTTTTGGTCACATTCACATTTAACCTCTCACTATCTTACTAGAACAATTCTGTTTTGACCTTTGACATATTGCATAGATTACAGATTACAACCAAGCTGATACATGTTCAGGTGGGAGTTATCAGTGTAACCAGACTTTTGAATGCCTCTTTTTTACATATCAATACTGAAACAGTGCCTCTTTTTTAATATTGTTGGCTGAACTTTCTGCTTTTCAGTACGCAGCATGGGTCATTATCGAACCATAAAATAGATTATTTTTATTCTACGTACCATCAGTTTGAGCAAAGCCAGCAGTTTGTAATACTGGCGTGGGACTTTTTGTTTTTTTTCCATCTAAAGGTGTTGGGGAACATTTAATGATCTCCACCTCCAGCTTTTGTCTACACAATTTCTTGTCACCTTTAGAAGAATGGTTGTGGCTCTTATGATTTGCCACCAGAACATATTTCAGTCCCTGTCACGGACCAGTAATTAAGCTAAAATGGGACTTTATTTTTTCATGTTTCCTCTGTGACTCAGCTCCAGTTTTAGCCTCCATCTCCCAAAATACATCTCCCCTTTCTTTGGGAACCGAGTCATGATTGTTTGTGGAGTGCAGCTCCCTTGAGAACCATGATCGCCCCTAAGTCCCCGACTGTAATGGTGCTGGATCTGGGCTCATACTGGCTGCAGATTTTATGGACGCTCAGCTGTTGACATGTCACTCTTTATGGGTCCTCATAACCAAGTGTTAATGTTTGTTTGAAGCTATGAGTATCAAGTGTCTTTGGACGGTACTTGGGCTTGGACCAGAGACATGGTTCATCTGGTCCAAGGTACGGCCTGTTTTACAAAGTCGCAGCATCCACAACATAAAGGTGTTGAAGTACTTGGAAGTTTAGTTTTACTGTGATCTTAAGGAGTGGCTATTTGACAAACATCAGGGCATTTGACATTTTTATTACTATGATCTTAAGCTTGTTTTCCAGGTACACACAAGTAATGATGACGACTTTACTTTTTACCTGAACAAATCACTGTGTGTAACTGACTTTAAGAAGTATTTTTAAGGTTAAGTCAATTAGTACTTAGATGTTTTGTCATATGCACATGTTTGACACTCTTGAATCCCACTGCGTTCTCATAACTTGTGTATAACCTCCAGATGACATACATTTGTTGCAGTTAAAAGATTTAGCTCCAAAAGCAGGGCAGATTTTAGCCCGAAGAAGTCCTTGCTTCAGCAGAACAAACACACATGTCCTAGATTTCCAACCAGATTTTTGCTTAGTCCCTGGGGCCATGCATGAGTTTACACATGTTATCGACTGGTGCATTGGAATAATTGTGTAAATCTCTAGTGTAAGTAGGACTCTCTCATTTTAACTTGTTTGTGACATGGTTATTTTGACAAGCTCATGGTCGTTGTTTATGAACCACTTTACTTGTTGTTGTGAGAGGTGTGTCTTACATGAGGCCTGAGTTGACCTGACCTAAAACTCTACACACACCACACACCACAGCAGGGGTATAATTATCTACAATCTTAATGGAGATGTGAGGTAACAGATCCTAGAACGACAGAGCCCACTCACTCGACTCTGTATTTACGCGTTATTTGCTCTGCTGTATGTGTATGTGTACATGTGCCTTATGACCACATAGGAAACCCGAGAAGGGGCTTGCACCAGAGAGCTGTGACCCCTTTAACACAGACATTTCAATAATGAGAGTCAGTCCAAGCTGCATTTTCCACTGCACATAATTTGAACCTGATGTTTTAATCTTGTGTTGACCATTGTGTTAATTTTATGCATGTAATCCTTAAGTTGAAGCACGTAGGGACAAGTCCACAAATGACTTTACAAATGACTGCTAATGTATTCACACTTCTAATGTTAGAGAGGTTTCTGGGGTATTATTTGTCCAGTACACTTTAACACTTACATTTTATCACATCAACAAGCCCCATTGGCAAGTTGGACAGGTTAGCCAGGACTTGGAATCACCAAAACACTGGTCTCACAGCCCTTTTTAACCTGAATGAGAGGCGTGGTGATTCTCCCTGCCAGTTTCAACAAGCTGTTAACATAATCTGACATTTGTTTAGAGTTTTCTCCATCTTTGTCCCACATACTCCCAAGGTTAAAATGGCACGACCCCCCCCAGAGCAGACTAAAGAAAGAGAGAGTGATGATAGCACGGTGACGGAGGGGAAACAGCTCCTAAAATAGTCTTCTTCTTTGAAGGGCCTCAGATCTCCTGCAGCAGAAAGAATGGCATGAGGAGGGTTCACTGGGATGGCGGATGCAGTGGAGGGAGGGGGGGGGTATTATTGATATAAGCTGATGCAATAAAAAGACGTGTAATGTGAATGTCTCAAGCTGGCACATTTTACACAGTAGAACTCAGATGTTTTTTTATGTTTATGTTCTTGTCTATTTTATTTTAGGGCCCCACGTAGCAGAAAAAATATGCACCAAGTTTCACTAGCGCATTCTGCAATCTGTATAAATAACATTGGACTTATTCTTACCCCAGTGTCAGATCGCAGTTTAATCCCTTGGCCGACTCAGACTGTTTTTATTGGTGAAGCCAGAAGTCTCCACTGGTTGGCTGTTGACTAAATGTTTTTTCATGTTACTGACAGAACTTGTTAGGGGCATTGCTGAAAGTCATTTTTCATTTTGACGCCCGGTCCTGTTTCTTTTGCGCCTTTGCTGAGGGAACATCCAGCTCTTTGTTGAGCACATACACTTTAAAGGGCAGATGACCAGCATACACACTCAGAACATATAACATATAGAGACGCAGTGAGCCAAGCGGACGGCATCATTCAGATTTCCCACGTCTTATATAACATGTTCCCCAGTAAAGCTTTGTTTTAGGTGTAATCATGGAACAAGTGTCGTTTGTTCTCGTGACCTTTCGACATGTTTTTCGCAACAGTTCACTCCTAAAGATAAATGACCAGTTTTCCATGGTAGTCACGTGAAGATGTTACAAAACAAGATAATGTTACAGACGGAGCTTCTTTGAACAAATTCAATCAGTTCATTTTGTATAATGTCATTTCCCCGTGTGGGATGGATAAAAGTTCTATTATTTTGAATGATTATTATTTCTGTTAAACTGCTTTCATCTATGTATGTTTCACTGTTTTATCTGGCACTGTGTTTGCTTTGTAGTGTATAAGTCCCCGGAGTACGAGTCATTAGGCTTTGAGCTCACAGTGGAGCGCCTGGTTTCCATTGGTTACCCACAAGAGCTGCTCAGTTTTGTCTATGATCCATCCTTTCCCACCAGGTGACAATATTTATACAGACATATTTAATCGCTACTTTTCCTGCAAATTTTGTATTAATTAAACTTACTGCACGGGCTGTGTTTTAAAATGACGCTGTTCTTACTCACAGGGGTCTTGTATTTGACACTATGTATGGAAACCTGCTGAAGGTTGATGCATATGGTAATATACTTGTCTGTGTACATGGATTCAACTTTCTAAGAGGGTCAGTATCGCAGCTCCTACTATTTTAAATTCTGTCTATATTTTTTTACCATTAAATAATGGCTATGTTTTCTTTCCAGTCCAGAGATTCGTGAAAGATACCCTAACAAATTCATTCAGAGAGATGATACAGAACGCTTTTATATTCTAAACACACTTTTTAACCTCCCAGGTAAAATTTGTGTCATTTACAACTTAAATGATTAATGATCATTATTTCCCGTCTAAATACATTTGTCTGTTTTGTGTCTGGGCAGAGACCTACCTCTTTGCTTGTCTTGTGGACTTCTTCTCCAACTGTGACAGATATGCAAGGTATTAACATTTTTATTCACTTAGAACATTTGTGGTCAGGGTGATACAAAGACAGATGCGAGCCACAGTCAGGATCAGGCCCTGAGCTCGGGAGGGTCCTGGGGTCTTCACCTGTTTAATGTGCTAACTGTCAACAGGAATTTTATTGTATGATAAATTCCGTTATCATTAACTAGCAGTGAAAGCACTAATACTGTAGTTTAATACATATGTTACCATACCTAAACCAATATACATTTAAAGACAAGACCTTTAAAATTGCAATTGTGATATGGAATGGCTGCATGTCTTTTGTCCTCTGTTGGTCTTTTAGGGGGAGAATGCTTTCCTGTTTGGCTGGGGACCCCTCCAACAAGGGAAGGCTTTCCCATTTAAAAGCAAACAAAAAACAAATGTCATGTTATAAAGGAGTTGTTCAGCACTCTGGTTTGTCCCATGGCTGTGAATGTGTGTGTCTCTGCTTTTCTCCTGCAGTTGTGAGACGGGATTCAAAGATGGAGACCTGTTTATGTCCTACAAGAGCATGTTCCAGGACGTCCGCGACGCTGTGGACTGGGTGCACTTCAAGGTAAACACTGACATTAGGGCTGTAGATATGAGTAGAAATGACTGGATTTCAGTTGTCAGGACCTCACACTGAAAAGCCTGGTTTTATTCTTGTAGCACAGTAACAATAAAGGCCACAGTGCCGTGCATTTAGTAACTTGCTTCTATATTGGAATTTATGGAGAAATTGATGAACAAATATTACTTTCTCTCATCTTCACAGGGCACACTGAAGGAAAAGACAGTAGAGAACATGGAGAAGTATGTAGTAAAAGATGTAAGTATTTTGTATTCAAGAAACAGGTTGTTATGTGGCCCAAGCTCCCCATGTTGTTTAGCTCTCGATGCCCAGTGCTTAAGTCTCTCCTTTTGTGTGTCTCCGTTCTCTCTAGGGAAAGCTGCCTCTTCTCCTCAGTCGAATGAATGAAGTTGCCAAGGTGTTCCTGGCCACCAATAGCGATTACAAATACACTGATGTAAGCATATGCATTGGGGCCATTTACTTAAACTGTTGGTCTCACAGAATGAGCCCTTTTAGTTGCTTAAGTTTTTTTTTTTCTCTTCCTAGAAAATCATGACCTACTTGTTTGACTTCCCACATGGCTCCAAGGTAAATATTCAGTACCACTTTATAATAAATAAAGGTAAAATTTACTCATCTTTGTTCGGCCATCCTAGAATGTAGAAAAACATTATAACAGGGATGAGAAAACAGCATAATTCACAGTGAACACATATTAATAATGATGCAGGCTTTGTACCACTTGATTAAGGGTTAGAGTAAACAGTTACTAAGACTGAATCATTCTTAATAAACTATTTGTTGTTATGTGCATTGTTTCTGTTCATGCTAAAGTATTTGTGTCCTCCAGCCTGGTACGGCCCACCGACCCTGGAAATCCTACTTTGACCTGATTCTAGTGGATGCCCGAAAGCCTCTGTTTTTTGGTGAGGGCACAGTGCTGAGACAGGTTGATACGGTGAGCCAACACAACCTTAGACGTTGCATAATAGTTTTGTAGATAATTTACTGTTTTATATTTATTATTTTTGCAGGCAACGGGGCGTCTAAAAATAGGGACATATACTGGGCCCCTGCAGCATGGTATTGTCTATTCTGGGGGTATGTTGCCTGATTTATAAGTACACTCTGACAGCTGGAAACCGAAATAACTTTTTATCAACATTCTCTTCCCCAGGCTCTTCGGACATCGTGTGTGATTTACTCGGAGCCAAGGGTAAAGACATTATATATATCGGGGACCATATCTTTGGTGACATCCTCAAATCAAAGAAACGTCAAGGCTGGAGAACGTTCCTTGTCATTCCAGAGCTCGCTCAGGAGCTGCATGTTTGGACAGACAAGAGCTGTAAGTCCATTCATGCAAAAACAACTCGGCACAAACAAAAAACTTACTTAGATGAATAATTAGTAAATAACTTTTCAAATGGCTCACATAATTAAGGCAACAACAGATATCTGCCTGTGGAGAGACATATGCTGGCCTTAAATCTTCTGTAAATCCATTAAAATGTTATAACTAGTTGATATAACTAGTCACTATCAGTTAAAAGTTTGGACACACTTATTTATTTCCAAGATTATTTAAATTGTAGATTCTCACTGAAGGCCTTAAAACTATAAATGGATGCGTATGGAATGTAGTGAACAAAAAATAAACTCAGAATAACTCTTGTTTTACATATTGCACCATTAAATCAAAGAAGGAAAGACTTAACAGGTCACGTCTGTATTTGACTGATGGGCCTAAACTTTCTTTGTGCATTTTTTGTAGCTTTATTTGAAGAACTGCAGGGTCTGGACATATTTTTGGCTGAGCTCTACAAGTAAGTCCACTGAACAATATCCTGTTTTTGCCTCCCTCTTTCAGTCTCTTTCAGTTTTCTCTCTTCTCTCTCTCTGTGGCGTCACTGGTCCCTGGAGTGCAGCAGAGTATTTGCTTTGTTCACGTGTTCATAGGGAACAAGGGGGTCAAGAGGCCAAAGTCCAAACTCTGAACTGTAGTCTCCCCCTGATAACTGGGTTTACCACTGATATTTATAGCTAGGCATGGCTCAGTGTTGCTCCATTGCCTTGACACAGCATATCAGTAGCAGCCCACACCCTCCCTCACTGCGTCCTCATAGTTTAAATGCGCGTCCTCTTCCCCAGGCACTTGGACAGCAGCAGCAATGAGAGGCCGGACATCAGCACCATCCAGAGAAGAGTCAAGGTAATAAAAAGACCTGTTTCTATGACGACAGTAGCCCACGCACCACGTTTCGCACATGGCTCTGTTGACATGGCCGACAACCATGTTATAATTAGATTTCCAGCAGAGTGCGTCTTGATACATGATAAATACATTACATTCATTAGATTCATTTGATTTCCACTATCAGTTTTTAGGTTACACTTTCAGACCGTCTTCCACATCCCTCCCAGAAGGTTCTGACCCCACTGACCTAAAGCAAATGAATGAACCATGGAACTCAGCAATGATACATAAATACTGCTATATATAAATATCGTAATAGCCCTGGTGTTTGAAAGTTTGCACAGCTAAGAAAATAGTTATTATCCAGCTCCAATAAACTACTCTACTTTACTGTCTATTAGAGATAATCAAATGTAATATGCATGAATACACATATTGTTTATGATTAATAAAGTGACATTTTTCATGTGTGTTTTATCCACAAAAAAATCCACAAAGCCTTGATTTACACCACCACATGTTGATTTAGCACCATATTTTAGTACCACACGTTATTCATGTGTTTTGTTGTGGTATTGATTTCAAATACAAAAAACACTGACGTGGCGTTTTCTGTTCCTCCTTCAGAAAGTCACTCATGACATGGACATGTGCTATGGCATGATGGGAAGTCTTTTCCGCAGTGGATCCAGACAGACTCTTTTCGCCTCCCAGGTCATGAGATACGCCGACTTATATGCAGCATCCTTCATCAACCTCCTGTACTATCCATTCAGCTACCTGTTCAGAGCCGCTCATGTACTGGTGCGTATTTTA
The DNA here is from genome assembly GCA_000787155.1 of Scartelaos histophorus. Taxonomy (NCBI): domain Eukaryota; kingdom Metazoa; phylum Chordata; class Actinopteri; order Gobiiformes; family Gobiidae; genus Scartelaos; species Scartelaos histophorus. Next base: position 58,435 of record KN504478.1, on the reverse strand, counting down.
GGACTTAAAACCTAAAATCTGAAACTTGAACAAGCAGGTGATGAATTACAGGTCAGGTCTGTAAAATGGCGACCACACTCACAGTAAAGGTGTATGTTCTTCAAGGTAATAAAATCCCATAATGAAATAAGTGAGATAAATATGTTTAATTCCATACTGGGCAACAGTCGAAGCATTTCAATCAAGACAAGTCAGAAAACCTTGAAACGTCAGGTAGTGCACCTCCTAACAATCCCCATCACCACATTGTATTGTTTGTCTCTCTGTAGATGCCTCATGAATCCACAGTTGAACACGCTCATGTTGACATCGACACAGAGTCACCGCTGGCCACACGAAACCGGACACACTGCAGCGACTGCAAAGACCTGGACTGTAAACGCAACCAGTTCACTCGCTCCTTCAGTGAAATCAAACCCCCAAACCTGTTTGCCCAGACGCCCCAAGAGATCACCCACTGCCACGATGAGGACGATGATGAAGAGGAGGAGGAAGAAGAGGAAGAAGAAGAAGAAGAGGAGGAAGAATAAGCTGTCTGAGGGCCATTTTTCAATGCATTTACTTCAAAGTAAAAATATGATTATGGTATGCAGATTCCAGAGGGTCGTTAGGAGATCACCGTGTGCATGTGTGACCCTCTGTCTTATTTTAAACAAAACAGCAACTCTTTTTTATTTTCCTTCTCCTTATGGGTTTCTGTCACATGATGTTTTCTTGCTATGGATTCAATTTTAAGGACATTTGACCTTTCAAAAGATAAATGTTTTGAACAGTTAATTTCTATGGCAGCAGTACTATTTTTATTACTTGGAGCCCATGGGTAATTCCATGCATAAAACCCATATGACATATTTTACTCATATTTTTACCTTTGACTTTGCACAAGGTTCAACATAGAACATTTTTATAATGAAACTGACTTTTTATGCAAGTTGGGAACAAATGCATACATTTATCATACATTTCTGTTTGTTTTTCATTGATGCAAGAATTCCTGTGCTAATGCAATGTTCAAAGTGTTAATTAGTTTATGTGACTGCTAAAGCAGCAGACAGTAGCACCTTGCTGTGACGATATTCAGAGGTATATTGTACCAAACCAGCTAATATACTGGGTTTTTGAAAAGGCAGTGTTTCCTTAGGTAAAGGGATATTATGATGATAATTGCCATTACAACATTTTAGCAACCTTGGAAAGACGGATCAAAACGGACAGTATTATGTCACAGAAGAATTTTCTTCAGGTTAACTTAAAAATAGTTGGGTTTCCATAGGGTTTCCATATGCCTTTGCTAATCTGGTTAAACCAGGCCCGGGCACATGTACGATCAGTCCAGGTCAAAATAAGGTGTAGAAGCAAACGTGCCCCCAGCAGAACTGTGACAGAACTATATTTACAAACACGCCTCCAAATTTAATAGTATCACAGTTTTTAAACTAAGGAACTCGCACAAATGGGATGTAAAGTGTATTCCTTTCTGTGTGAAGTGATTTTTGTATCTTATTGCAAGCAAGTGTATGTCTTACTTTAACAGTTTGAGTGAAGTGTGGATGGAAGCGAGCCCAGTATTCTCTTAAACCTTGAGCACTGTGATCTGACCAGTTTATTTTCAAGCTTCATTTGTGTTTCATTTTGGCTTTTGGTTTTTCTGGGCTGCAGTCTTTACTGCCCGTCTGCTGTAATGCACCAGGTTTTTTAGTTTTTTTGTCTCATTTGTTTTTTTCTTCCTGGGATCGTCACTGTTAATGACTGGCTCCCTGTCATGTAGTGATTTGCCTGCGTGTCGGACGCAGGATGCTCTTTCTGATGTAACCTTTCCCATCTATCCTCACTTGGGATGGACTTGAGTATTTTTGGTCAGATTTCAATTATTCAATTTGTTTTTGAATTTTTCTGAGTTTACTCATTTGTCTGAACGTGTTTGAATAATCTTTACATGTTATATTGGCCTATAGCTTCAGGCCAAAAAAGGGAAGGAACATGGTGTCTGCAAACTTTGAGCTTGGTTTAATGTGAAGTGGGAACGGTGAGTTAGTTTTTCTTTTTGTGAGATCGACCATTCAACCTACATTATATAAAAGTTTGTCATCCTTTTATATAGTTACATTGTTTTGTGGATTATGACTGGGTATTCTGGATATGCTCCTCCAGGCAGCTGCATTCAGTCGACGGTTGTTTCTGTGAATACTTGGCCAATGTCAGATGCATGTTAAATAACAAGACAGTGGCATAGGTTTGCTGCAGTTATGTCACTGTAATAAACAGGAGAACTACTGTACGATGCAGAGCATAAAGAAAAACAGCATGTTAAGTATGAAGCTATTTGTCAACACTATGGGACTCTTTTCTAATCTAACATAGTGCTTTTATGGGTCTTGGTTTACACAAGTGTAAATAGACCTCTCTCTTTCTTTTTTTCATTTCTACACCAATTTTGATTAATTTTTGTTACATTTTTATAACTGAGTTTGGTATGCTGGTTATATTTTAAAACATGTTAATTGTGTATACCAAAACAATTGTGTTGTTTTAAAATAAACTGTTATCTTCAGTTAATCATAGGAACTATCTTTTATTTCCCCTTAGTTTATCTCACAAACTGTAAAATATGATAAAAATATACTGTAAATTAAACATAGTTTTACAAATATTTGTGATGTGTTTTGCTTGTGTGTATATACTGCATCTGAAACCATTAATGAAGCAGATTCACAAACATATTTGTTAATCATTCACTTTTTATTAAACCAACAGCTGGATGAGGCTTTGCGTCCTCAGGGAGAAGCACATTGGCCAGCACATGGTACAGTAGCAGCACTAGGATGGACAAGAGAAACAGCAGTGTTTTATATGAAGATAGATGCTGATGATTTAGTCACAGGGCATATTAAAGGGACATGACCTGTCTGTCAAAGCAGCCGTGGAGAAACACCAGGCCCAGAGACCAAACTCAGATGGGACTTTGACTTTTTTAGGCACAACTCTTGTAGCTTATGTTATTGATCCAAAAGCAGATCTGCTGCATAGGAGAACTTCCAAGTAAACAAGCAACATTATTCATAAACAGAAACTCAAACATAGATGCAGTTATGATCTTACATATGTTCAGACCAAAAGTGTGAAAACAGCGCCCACCTGTGGCTGTATACAGCAATGTAAAAACCTAATTTAGTGGCCTCATTGCATAGTGCATAACTCTAGGCCTAGATGATTATGTCAATAAAAGAATTTAAACAAAATATATGGGATCAAGTTCAAGAGAACACATCATATAAAACCTTGATCATGAGTTGTAAGGTTAGTTCATTCTAAATGCTTGACATTACATAATGACAATAAGGTCAACATTGTTTTAATGAAGTATTTCTATCTTTTGGTTTCATATTAATCAAATATTTTAGCCAGAGATTGAATCTATTTGTCAAACAGTGAAAACTCATCACTGGTTAGACAATCTTTCTTTGTGCAAACTTGGTTAAATACAGTTAAACCAGTATATCTGTATGTAGCCCTTTGTGTTCCATGAAGTACTAAAGTTTCAGACTTAAATGTAGAAAGAAACAAAATAGACCAACTGAAAAGTGCATATGATGGGTTTTCATATTTTTTCCAATTATTACCTCATTTGGCAAGATGATTCCGCTGGTCAAGAGGCACTTTTTAAAAAAAGGTTCAAAATTAAAAAAGTTTAAAAATTACAGGAAGGCTGTATTACAAAAAAATATTCCCACTATCTGTAATCAGTAGAACAAATTTCACTCAAAATGCAGGGACAATTTATGCATAAAGAACACGTTTTTCAATTTAAACATGAATTTAACAAAAGGTCGTATTTGTCAAATAATTTTAAATAAGATACAATTAAATGATTTCTTGGTGAAGTGAGTAGCCAAACCTGTCATATGCACTTTCTGTAACACATTGTCTTTAGCTCTATAGTGTTTACATTCTGTTATCATAAAATAAGTCAGTAGCAGTTAATGACAGAAGTCAGCATTATTGTAACATTATCACTTTTACAGTAAATCATAAAATCTTTTGTACTATTTATTTGACAAAGGCAACCAGAATAAACACAAAATGCAGTTATTTGATCTAACAATTGTCGATTTATCTTGAGCATCTTAAGTGCCAAAACCCATTCAGGGCATTCTGCAAAATAAAAAAAGCAAACAAAAAAAAAACCAAACATTTAAATAAGTGTAGTGTGCCAGTCAGTGTCAACGAGGAGGATATTCTGGGGCAAATGAAACTAAAACTAACCCACTTTGTATTATAAAGGAAAAAGGAAAAAGAATTGGAATGTTTTTAACAAACCAAAAGTGAAGCCTGGGTTTAGTCTCCAAACCAAATGTGTGATGGCTCTGGGTCTGTTGGTCTGGGTTGGTACCTGAGTTATTTCCTGGTGTGTATGAGGTGCTCTAGAAGATTCACTCAGTCCTGAAAGCTCAATTCCCTTGTAGTAAATGAAACAAACAACAACACATTTTCTTCTTAGACTAGTTGTCTTTGTCAAACACTAAAATGTTGAGGATTGGTAACTTTCTCTGGCACCATTAAGTAAAATAAAAGAAAACAGGGTGTGCTATTTTTTTCACACAACTGTAGCTATAAAAACACATGGCAGATGGTTGCAATGAATGAGTACAAGCAATGGGTCGTTTAAAGTAGAGCGTTTTTAGTATTTTGATGAAGACTCAAGTTAGTTCGATAGATGAGGTCATTAATACTGTGCAGTTAATAAATTGGAGTTTGCATAAAGTGGTCAATTAAAATATGTGCATAGGTGGCTTAATGTTGGCCCTTGTACTCAGAGCTCAGTGACCTCTTCTGCCTGTGGTGAAGGCCTCGACATGAGGTCTCATGGAAAAATGGGCAGCTACTAACTTGCTTGTGGATGGCTGTTTGTAAATCAAATATACATATATACGATACATACAAATATATAATACAGGCATTTTAAAAATAGGTAATCATTACTTAAATAAATTTCATTGCACGTTGTTAAAATAATTATATGATTTTAAAGGCAATTGTGTGATGTTAAGGTGAAAAAGATAATATATCATAAGCCTGATTTATGATAATAGTAAAAATAGCAATCTGTAATATACATTCTGTAAAAGACTTCTTCATTTACATAAATTCTATGTGTCTGTCCTTGTTTATATGATGTGTGTACCACACACAGCTCACACATGCGAATGCATGCTATAGTTCATTTCATATTGGTTCTCCACGCATACATATATACACATAATATTATAAAATAAATAAATATGGAAAACATTCTTGGTTTGTGG
>KN504478.1:9862-49619 GCA_000787155.1 Scartelaos histophorus | reverse complement strand
GGAAAGAGGGACTAGACAAGGGAAAATGATAGACAAGAAAAATCTGTCAGAGGTAATCAATCAGTTTGAAGTATTTTAAGATTTCACAGATTCTCAAGCAAAGCACAGTCCAGTTTTTCACCACTAGGTGTCTCCAGGACCATTTTTGTGGGCCACATTGATGCAGATAAATTGAACTTATGAATGAACTGAGAATAGGAGATGATATTTTCTCATGATGTCATTGCACATGTAGCGTCAGAAATACAGTGACATATATTGTGTTTCTGAACACATAATTGTGGTCACAGATTACACAGGCATTATACTAAATGATTTAAATATGACATAATTGAAAAGAAAACTATTTACATTTGTCACAATGTCTGACAATTTTCTCTCCAAGCAAATGGCAAAAGAAAAGTAGATTTCTACTCAATAGTACTTTGAGTACTTAGTTTTGATTGAGATCCGATTTGTTTATTTGAGCAGCTCATTATATGTTGTGTATTACAAAGCAATGCTTACCATAAGTGCTAAATATATTACATTTTAGGTTAAATATGTGGTAACGAGCAGGTGTGCTGGTCTTACCTGGAGAGGCGGTCAAAGCCATCATCCCATAGAAGGAGAAGGGTCCCGCTTCAAACTTCATGCCCTCTTTTCCTGCCTCCACCTCCACTTTCCCCTAAGAATGCAACAAGCACAACACATTATAGCACACTTTTGTTGTGTATTCCTTTCTTCCATCACATCCATTACGAGACACTGCCCTTTATGTACAAAATGAGCTATCTATCTATAACATAGTTGGTAGTTTTGATCCCAACTGCTTTGCGGTACAATCATACCACGCATACCTTTGCAGCACGCGTGGCCCCTGTGGGAACAAACATCTCCCTTAGATCGATGGCTTTACCATGAAAAACAGCAGGACTATGGAAAACAACAGCAGTGGCCGCAGCTGTAAAGGGTTTTGACTAATCTGAGCGTAACACTGGACCAGTCTATATACAGAATAGATGTGTGTTTTAATGACACATAAACTGTAGTGGGATAGGCACCTGCAGGATAAGAATAAAGTAGTCCACTGGCTTGTTCCTGTGGTAGAGGTAGTGCTCAGCTGCACGCTTGTTTTTCTCATCGTATTTCAGCTCCTGGATGACGTTCGGGTGTTTCAGCAAACGGAGCAGGATCTTTTCTGACATCTGCACTGGTGCAAAAGGCTCTACCTCTGCAAAGACCAGATACTACTGTAAGCAATACTAGATAGAAAATCAATGAACAGGAGCACACACACAGGAAACGCTGAAGGACAGGTTAGCCAATGACAGTAAATACATTTGTGCAAGAATCACACAACTGCAGTTTTAAATCCATATGAACTTTCACAAGAAAAAAAATCACATTTCTCTCATAAAAAATGTGAACTCATTTTAGAACTTTTGTACCACAACATCATTAGCTCAAATAACTCAATGCTTAAATTAAACTAAAACAAATCCAGCTCTGAGGCAGAGTCTCCAACTGCCCTGATTGTCGTAGTATTTGGACTGTTTTGATCATTTCACATAGTTCACAAATGAAAGGGTGAATGTCTCTTTAAATTACAAATACAAGAAAAAATAGATCAGCTAAGAATAGTAAAGATTTTTATTGGTATAACCGAGTGCCACAACGGCATAAACAAGGTGGTACTTTGGTTCAGGCAGATGTCCCGTGTCAGACGTCCAGCACTCACACAAGGATGCATACCAACTTCACACAGCAAACCACAGATAGTCATTCTACACACATCGTCACTCCTCCCTACTCCCCCTGGCTCACAAAGTCAAACAGACTTGCACACTCGCTGTCCCTCACTGAGGGGCTGAGGGCACACAGGGGGAAGTCAAGCAGCAACGCAGCCCACTTGCCTGTTGCCAGGAAACGCAGGGTAGCAAGCAGAAGCTGAGGTGATATTTTAACCTTCATTTCATTGTCGGTAGGCTTAAAGGCAGAGAAATCTTGTTTCCTCTCACGATGGGTAATTTTCTTCTTTGTCTTGTTGTCAGCTGAAGAGAGACAATCCAAAATCAGACACAGGGCATCATGCTTAAAACTTTTTTGTCTAGATTAGACCAAGTTCAATCACTAAGCAAGTCATACCAAGTGATAAGATGACTAAACTCGAGTTAGTCTTTTCCCAGGAAAACCTTCAAAGAGTAAGACTTGTGAAGCATAACTTTGTCAAAACTAAATGAGGGCGATAGGGGGCCACAATGTAAGTTTTTGCATTCTTTGCATGTAAGTTATGTATTAAATTCAACACAAGTACTTCACACGTACAATAGATACGAGTAAATATGAAAACTATAAACACACTAGTACCAGGACTGTCTGTAGATCACATCACAATTAGAAACAAATTAGTGGAGCTTGACCACTATGTTTTTGTTTTTGTTTTTTAGAACTGCAGATGCTGATTGTTTAGAATCCAGAGCAGCAGACGACTGATGAAGCTGGTATTTTCATTGTGCTAAAATGCAGAGGCAATTTTTACAATTTTTCCCAATGTATTTGATTTGAATTACAAAAAATGTTCAAACAAAATATTGTCTGAAGCCAAGCTTGCTTATTCAGCTGTATTTAACACTGACATCTGAAAAATATTTTATACATTTTTATATATATATATATTTTAATGGGATTGTCTAGAAAGAACATACTGTACAAGTCAGTCTCATCAAGGATCTCAGACTTGATGATTTCTTCAATCACATCCTCCAGTGTCACGATCCCTAGGACTTCGTAGAAAGGGTCTCCCTCGCCCTCATTGTTCACCCTCTGGACTATGGCAAGGTGCGACTTTCCTGGTAAAACACACACACATCAACAAGTAGTAAGTCCCTGCACACATCTAAACAAAAGACAGTTTCACCAACATTTTATTATATAAATACAATTTGGATATGGAGCCAGTGTTGTCATGTAATCTACCAGAGGATTACAAAACTCAAACAAAGGAGACAAACATTCAGCATAAATTAAAAAACTGTTTTATTTACAGTGAGAGGTGACATGCTAAACAAATTATTTGCGTTTTCTCAGCTTGCGATCATTTAAAAGGAATTTTCCAGAGGCACAAGCTAATATTAGCCCCTACAAAATGAAGTTTCCACTCTGCCCCAGCGTTATTCTCCCAGAGAGAAGGAGCAGAGCGCCGAAGCCTCCTCCGTGTGATCAGATTGTCTTGAATGGGTCATTTGCATGCAGAAACACCACAGTGTAAATAGCTGAGGCTGTCCAGAGTGTGTGCATGGGAGTGCATGATTAATCTGTGTTTTGGAAAAAGCATGGCTGGCGAGGTTCGAGATGCTGTTTCAGCTCATGAGCGCAGCGTGGACTGAAAGAAATGCTTTATTGTACTGCAGCACTATGACAACACAGTGTGCAACCTGCACACTGATCTAGGCCTGTTCAGTGCATCTATAACTACACACTTGGAAATCTAAATGAAATTATCTACAAAGTTGAACAGAAGACAAAATAAACAGCTTAGTCCTTTCAACATTTTGAAGATAAAGAAAAGTACTAATGTCAGTTTACATCATTTAGTGTATAGTTGGTTAAAAAGACTAATTCTGGCTACATCTTTGCTATGTGTACAAAACAGCCCTATGTCAATAGACCTGGAAGTCCTGTTAATCTAAATATAGAGCAAGGTAAGACCCCAATGTAGATATCACTGACACATTAACTACATACTTTACTTAAGTAGACTTCATGCTCAGAGCAATAAGGCCCCAGAAGTCCTTGAGCCAGCAATTACCCTAAATGCAGAACAAAGAGGAGGTAGGAGCAGTGAACACAGATCGATGCTACTTCCCTGTAATGACAAGCACTTTCTTACAAACAAGGCTCCTGTGATTTGATCTTAACTGTTACACAGGATAATGCACAAAAACACATAACTATATTCATCAGTATATAATGTACAGATGTTGAGCCTTAAATAATGTTTAATAACTTATGTAATATGCTACAGCCAAATCACTCCCAGTCAATAAAACTTCACCTTTTTGACAAAGAGCTGCTTGACCCCTGACCTTTAAGCCCGCAGGCTGATAAGAAGTGAAGACATCACAGAGAACTCTTACAGCCCTCGTGTCCACAAACACTTTCAACTCAGTTTGTTTGACCTGCGCAAACTAATAGTTTGTTCATCTCAACACGAGATTGACTTTTACACAGTGAAGAAGAGCAAAGAACAGTAAAACTCTCAGGATTTATTTGTAAGTGTATTAGGGTATACAAGGGATTACTGCTATGTTCCCTAATTAATATTATTCAGACACTTCATATGGAGCATTTCTGGCTCTGAATTAAGTTATTACTAGTTGTACTTTAAAACTTAATTTTGATTCCTTAAGAACATTACTGGTTTGTCCCTATGGAGCCTTGGCAGTGAACCCAAGAAAGAGGTTGTCCTTTGAAGGCCTGTTGTCCAGGACCCTATAAGCACTGCCTGACATCTGGACTGTCTGACTGGGCTCAGGCTGAATGCATGCTGGGTAATCCCAAACCCAGGCCCACGACACACATTAAGATCACAGGTCGAATTCACTTTCAGTTTATTTAAAAAAAAATTACATGGCATAGCAAACACCTTGACTTTATCATGAGAAACTGTCATCAGATCCACATCTGTATGATGCAAACCGTTGCTGAATGCAAGAAAAAAGTAGCAAACAAAACAATGCTTTAACTACATAATTAGCCAATAACCTACGCAACAATTTTTGTGCCCTGTCTCGTGACTCTTTACTACACGACCAACACATAAGGCTTTCATGTCCAGGGTCAGCAGACAGTTTATCAGTCTATCTATCCATGTCCCTCACCCAGGCCTGAGAACCTCCAACCAAGCCATCAGAGACTACACTGGGTGATCTTTTCCAACATTCCCAGCTTATTTATGGAATGTAGCTTTGTCATATTTTTCCACAGTGCAATTTGACCCTAAAAATAGTGACCTAAGGCAGGAGTATGAAGGGTCAGTATCTGTTATATACCCTCATCAATGCCCCCTCCCTGTCTTCCTCTCCTCCCATTTTTCCAAATATTTCAGGCAAATATAGCACAATGTCAGGGTGATGGGAACCGATCAGTTATTTTAAATATACCTCTCGTGAAAAAATGCTGCAGAGTTTCCAGCCATTTTGACCCATTTTTCCGTTGGCTACAACAACAGTGTGATGCAAAACTCAACCAACCAAAGCAATAATTCAGGTTTTGTTACACATTTAAAGTCAAGTGTAATTCTTGAGTCCTGGACTTGGGATTCAGCTTAGCTCATTGTTCAGTGACTGGAATGGATTTATGATGACTATTAAGTTCAAATAGTGCACCATCTTGATATAAGTAAATGCAAGACAATAAGCGATCCTCTCACTGGACCTATTCCTAGTCAGACGATTGCTCCACAGCTCCTGGTGGTGCACACATGTACAGCAAACACCCTCACAGAGAATGATATTGTTGCTCATTGAGAGAAGCGGCTGCGTTTGTTTTTGGACGGTCCCCGGGTGGAGATTCCTCTGTGCCTCAGTCATACGGAGAGGCGTCAATGGGACAGCAGTGAGAAAAGTGAATGGGCCTGTGGTCAGGTGCCACTATAGGACAGTGTCAGTGAGGGGGATGAGCCCTGATTGTGTCACCTCAACTTTCCCAAATGACAGCAGTTGTTTACAGGCATAGCAGTTCTGCTGCTAATTAATAGAATAATAGTAAATCATGTAAAGCATTCCCACTAAAAATGGTAATGTCTTGAATAAAAATATTATTTCTTTACATATAACTTGTTCTCAGAGTTATAAACACACGGACAGTTTACATCAGTTAGTGGTGCAAAACACCTGAAGTGTTTTTGAAATGTTGTGTTCAAGGTTCCCAAGGCCTCATCTACATTCTTCTTGGTTACTAGGCCTTTAGTTTAGTCTAATACTAAATGTGAAACTACATTTCCTTTTTCACTAGCTCAGGCTGTATAGTTCATATGACAGGTCCCATATATGACCCAGTAAATGTTCTTTGACGGTGTAAATATAAAGATTTAAACAACTACTGCACTATGAGTTTAGTAAACTAGTTTTCATGAAACACAACCGTTAAATAAAACATTGCACTGAGTGCCAGGCATTTTCATCTGTGCCTTTTGCACCGGTAGCATGTCCACTGGCCATGGGTAGAAGATGGTTGGCAGCCTGTTTGTGCTGTGCCTGTTTTAGAACACACTGCACTGAGAACAAACTATGACACATGAGCACACAGAGACTGGGATGTTACAGAACTAAATAGTGCTGCCAACCTGCTAAATATCGAACCAATATCAACAGTAGCATTGCTATATTGTTCATTCCTATAACAAACTATTATGAAAATAGCGGTTGCATTCCAAGTTACATGTTTATGGGAACAAAGAAGCCACATAATTCCACAATAAATGAAGTAAAAAGCACAAAATGGTTTTATTTCTCTGTATCATTTCTGCTGTTTTTGATTTTGTTAACATCCCAAATACAAAAAAATGTGTTTTGGCCTGACAGGCACAGGAATGACAGCCTTGAGCTGCAATAGTTGTTGATAAAGCATTTCCGAAAACATGAACCAGTGGCACATCAAATAAACATTAATGTCAGACTATGATGCCATAATCCATGAGCCTTTAGAAGCCTCCAATGCTTTAGTCTAATACAACACTTACATTGTGGACTTTTTGGTGTTTTTAGTCAAAGGGTCAGTTGTGGCTGAGGCCACAGGCCATAGAGGGGCGCCACTGACTGTTCCCCCCTCGCTGTTCACTCAGAGACACAAGAAAAAGGGGAAGTGTCACAACGAGAACCGAATGACCTAAAATGCTTCTGTGCATTTGCATTAGAACATATCTGCTATTGCTCTACATCAGTCTGTTCTCTACATCTTTGTTTCTCAGTGTTGTATAAATGCTGTGGTTGTGAAATTTTCTGGATCAGATCCAAAGTCTTGGCCCGAGAGAAACCGTTTCTGGTGAATAGCGTAAACTAAAGGAGGTAAAAGCAGGACAGGGATATTCGTAGGGTAACATGTGCTTTAAGATATTGAAGCGGATTCACAAAGCAGCTCTTACTTTCATAAAAGCTGCTAGTGGACTGGCTTATTAAGTGTGTATTCCTTAGCAGTAAGGCATATTGGTAAAACGTGCATTGAAGAAGTGTCAAAAGTAGGCTTCATCAGCCGATTGTCTTTGGGCCTTCTCAGTCCTAGGCCTCTCCTGGTGCCAGTGAATGGAGAGACGGACAGTGTGCCCGGTGTTATCAATGAAGGCAGCCTCTTGGCTCCCTAAAAAGTGCAGCTTGGAAGGCGTCCACGGCATGGCATTAGGCCTGGAGGTTTGTGTCGTTTGTAATTTATAACACTGAGGGAAATGGGCAACAAGACAATATGGAGAGAAGAGGGAGAGAGGGAATGTGGAGAAGGGGGATGGGACTTCCCTGAGGCTGCAGCACAGAGCTGGTAACCAGGCTGAGGGAGCCGGAGGGCGCCCAGTTCCAAGTACCGGCACTACAGACATTATGTTTTCATAAGGGAGAGCGACAACATGATTATGAGCTATGACTGAAACAAAGTGAGCCACTACAACACTGGTACATGATTTCATTGTGGACTGTAGTGTATCTATAGAGGCCAGTGCAATGGTTCTCAAGGGGGTGTAAAAGAGCACCAGTCCTCCAAGACTTCATATCACACAGACTGATCTGAAAGACACAACTTAAAGCCACAGTATGTAAGCCCAAAGTAGACAAAAACATGTCTTTTCATGTTTGCTGTATTTATTACACTGAATAATATAGAAAAACACACATTCTTACTCTGGGTTTGCAACTCCACAAACCTCCACAAACCTCCACAAACCTCCACAAACTGCCTTTTACTTGATCTAGAGGAGAGTCTCATTTCCTTGGACATGCTGCACCTTTGGCTCAATATCCAACAAACATGTCTATGTAGAGAATGTTCTGGAGGGTTTAACATTTTATTTCTACGGAATCACGCAGGTGTGTCACCTCCAGAAAGATGTAGTGACCTTCTTTTACAAGTCTGAATCATCATTTTATTTAATGATAAGGTTTAAAATGTTGTTTGTAGTATTTTGACCACAAAACATGTCATATTAGTAGTTTTGATCTATTGTGATAACAACATTTGGATGAATAAAACTGACTGCATTTGGTGTTTTGAGAAAGAGCTTATTAAAGGATTGTGGGGGTGGCTGTATAGTAGATTGCATAATAACATCTCAGCAGCACATGGTTACCAGTACTGAGTGTGCACGACTCAAACTGACCAAAGTCTTACCGTATACAGGAGGAGCTACTGGAAATCAGTCAAGCTTCAAGAAATGAGCCCTACTAATGGGTCTCCTATTGAGTTATTAAGACCAAGGACGAGATTTGAAGTGACGGGAACAACAGTGGGGGAAACAATTCAAAAATGTGGGGCTGGATTTGTTCATATTTGTGTGAAGGTTCTTGCTTTTGAAATAATGAAGGACTTTAACACCATCACAGGTGACGCTGCAACATTCACATCTTTAATAAAACACCCACATATTTCCTGTTATAATACAGCACTTGTTCCTTAGATAAACATCCCCTGCTACTATATAAAGTTTTCACTTTTACTTTTCTCTTCAAAGTGACTTTATGAATTTGTGACAACAACAGAAACACCTTTTGTGCCAATAATAAGTTAAAAGCAGCTCTTTCAGCTGCCACACACAGTATTACCAAGAGAGGCAAGAGTCTGGAGCCTCATCAGCACCAAACTTATCTCATGTATTTTCTGTTGATGCAACATTTATTCTGTGTTCTTTTTAAAATTCTACTTTAATGTAAAGATTAGGGCTTGTATTTTTCAATCTGAATTTTCAAAGAGAATAGAATCAAATAGAGTTTTGTGTTATCTACAACATACAGATTTAAATCACTTAACAAAAACGTCTGAACTTGCTCCAAACCAGAAGCTTTTTCTGTGGAAGGATGAGCTGTAGGGATCAGTTAAAAATACTCAAGCAAATCACTGAACACTAGAATTCTTATTTTTTACTTAACTACTTTTTTTCATCCCAAGGAGGAATCCGTTCATGGGGCTTTGATGACAACAACGACCATCAACAACTTAGCAAAGTAAAGGAACTTGCATAGAGACAGAGACACATCATCTAAATATGAACTGCTGCGATAAATGAACGATGTGTGATGGTAACACTGAGCTCTAGATATACTGGAAATGACTTGATTTCATCCTAATGGGACAATGGCTTTGGGTAAATGAGTTGGTGCAGGTCAGTGTGAGGCAGTGGGAATATAATGTAAAGAAAAGTCATAATGCCAGATCAGACAGGTTTGGGGAATGCAAACGCTCCTTCACTGTTGCACTAATCAGGTCTTAGAGGCCTACTCCATGTTGAACCAGAATCTGAAGAATGTAGGCCAAAATAAAACCCAGGCTCTAACACAACAATCTGAGGAGAACCAAGACTATGTCAACTGCCCCAAAGTCAGCCTTACAAATACAAATCTTACTTTATGTGCCAATAAGACTAATAAGACTAATTACTTGGACTCAACACATTTATCTAATGAGGGTTTGTGCTGATCAAACAAAGTTCAATGTGGAAATATGTTCAGATACCCAGTGTTTTTTGTTTAGTTTTGTTTTATTCCCATGACATAACAGCTCTTTTTTCTGGTATTTATTGACAAACTGGCTTTAAGATTGTATGTTGCCCACTGTATCTGCAATACCCAGTGATAGTTTTAGCTACTATTTACAACCAATGAGCACTAAACAGGAACTAGTATAAAGAAATAAAAAATACTGCTGTGTAAATAACATAAACAAATCCAAGGAAATAGGTTTTACTTTAAGTGAAAGAACAGGAGATTGTTAAAGGCCACTGAACAGGAATTAAGCATAGATTGGCCTATATTGCAGCAATCAGGAACTAGTTCATGACGTGCCCGGCCACATGTAGCTTTTACTACACCAGGGCCCGAGTGAAAAGATCGAGTCAAGAAGGGCAGCTGCTATGTTTAGAAACCAGTGCGGCAGAGGAGGGACACAGGCTGAAAAATCTATCTTATCATAATTGTTTTGGAGATGTGAAAAATTAGAATAGAGAATAATCTTAATGATAACATAGGACTGGGCAATATATGGCTAAGAAGTCAGAGCAGAGATCATCATATCCAGTTATAAGAAGTGTAAACTGCACTTGTATTTGTATAGATATGTCATTTAACTGTAATAGTTTAAATTAGAATTAGATATTTTTGTCAATTATGTAAACTTTAAGAAAATCAGGTGTAAAATTTCAAGAATAAAGTTTCATTACAATTCATCGATTTCATGATTTTACAATTTTTTTACAATTTCTCAACTATTTCACATACAGTTTATTTGACTCAGAGAGTCTAATGGTCAAATGAAAAGTGCAATAGCAAAGGCGTATGCGAAGGTCTTTCTCATTGAGCATTTAGGCAGGTGATTTTCAACAACAGAAAAACTTTGTCTCACATCATTTAGGAGCTGTTGGTGTTGGTGATTATTCAACTGACTGAACAAATCTATTCTTACGTCAAATGAACCTCAGTAGGTTAAATTAGAAGTGAGATTTTAGGCCACTTGGTCCAGTCCCAGGAGGCTCCCTCTAACCCTCATTAAAGAGTAAACCTGCAGCTTGACAAGCAACACTGGGATTACAGTAATTGTGAACCTCTCATGGAGTCATTAATAAATAGGGCAGAAGTTTCCACTGTCTGTCTGCCTCAATTAAGTAAACATCTTAAACACTCCACTACTTTTAACCTTTGACTTGATTTAGTAATAGTGACGTATGATGTAAAACTGCATTATACAGTTTGTGTAATGAGCAGGTATGTGTAGTTTTGCACCACACTGTGGAGCTACAGCCAGAGTCACCTTCATGCTGAGTGATGAACAAAGTGTCTGTGCCCCTCAATCCTTTCCGGGAACAGTCAATTAAAATAATCATATTTTGATCATTTGTATTGTTGTCTGGACTGTACAGACGCTAAAACACAAGCCAAAAGTAACAAAGACGGTGTCATTATTAAATCAAAATGTACACATGAATAATACAGTTTTATTCACTTTATTATTATTTATTTGTAAAAACGTCTTATCTATAAACTTTCTATCAACATATTTCAACCTCATTTAGCTTTTTTTTAAATTCAGTGTACAACAGAAATAATCCTTTGATAGTAAAAGTATCTCACTGACGACTAAAATATAAGTGTTGCCCCCCGTGCAGAGGGCAGGTTCCTCCTGAGGCAAGGCCCACACTGTTCCCATGGTGCACATGGTCCACACACTGTACTGACTCGTGTTCAGAAATCAGTCATGGCCAGAACTTCCTTGAAAATGACATTAGTAATGTTTAGATTACTAATTACTATTAAGATTAGTAATCTCTCAACACTAAAACATTATTTAGATTAACAGTAATTGGATAATTGCTAAAGTATCCAATTAATATATGAAATTAAACAGAAAGTGAATATTAAGCAAATGTAAGTCAAATAAATCTAATTACCAACAAACTTCTTGTTGAATAGTTCTTAATCTACATAATATATGAAACAAAATGGCAGGTTCAGAGTTTATGTAGAGTCCAGAGGCAGCAATAGTGCATCATTTATTAAGCTGATTATTTAAGCAAACTATTAATTACAATATTTGGGCAAATGATCAACTTTCTTGTAGGAACCAAAAAAGTATATTGCTTAAATTCAATCTCCACTGAATATAACTAAAGACACCAGTTAATGCACTTTAAAAGGCTCAAATATTGACACTCACTCATTAGAAGAGTCTTAACCTCATGTAAAATAATGTATTATTTAGTATTAAAGATTACATTAGATCACATTCTATTTCGTAATAAAGTGTAATTATCTTTGCAGTATCGTGCCTTTTCCTTAGCATCAAAATAATGTTTGATTTGTCTGTATTGTGACATCATTCCTGTCTCGTTTATGAGGTACAATGTTTAGATTATTAACAGTTATGAGCCTGTGCAGCCTGGTGTGTCCTGATTTAAAACCACGAGAGTCGTACTTCAGTCTGTTAATGTGCAGTTTAGATCATGTGTCTGAAGCCAAATAAATGTAAATAAGCAACTGGCACAAAAACAAACAAACAAATCTCTGAAGTTAATGATGTAATGATAATGTGGCTGAAAATAGTAGAACTTGGTACTGATTCTACTAAGATACTGCAGTTTCATTTTTAAAGGACATCAGCAGTAATTGACCCATGAGTCTGAACGTGTAGAAACCACAGCAGAGGTGAGGCTCTTTAGAGCACAGGTGAGGCTCTTTAGAGCACAGGTGAGGCTCTTTAGAGCACAGGTGAGGCTCTTTAGAGCACAGGTGAGGCTCTTTAGAGCACAGGTGAGGCTCTTTAGAGCAGCAGGTGAACAGTGGGACCGTCCCCAGACTCACAGGCCACACGGGGCTGGAGGGTGTTAGGCCGTTATTCATTATCCACACGACTGCATTCCAGGGCTGGACAAAAGAAGTTATCATCACCAACATCATTTCAGATGCAAGCACAACAGAGGTGCAAGGGATTTAAGCAGATGCCCCGCCTGATAACCTGAGCTCTGGCATTGCACCATTCCCACATGTCCCACGCGCTCATTGACTGAGAGGGAGGGGAGGGAGGTGAATGGTTGAATGAATCAGACAAGGGAAGAAAAAGCAGGAGGAGAAAGAGGAGAGAAAGAAAGAGAAACAAACAGTGTGAACATTAACATTAACTGGAAGTGATGGGGAGATAAGGATTCCTGCTCAGAGAGAACAGGAAGTGACCAGTGGGGCTGTAACAAGTGCCCCTCACTGAGGTCAGATAAGCAGAGAAAAACATCTTCAGCTCAGAGCCTCTTTTCCCTTGACTACCTGGAATTATTTAGCACTGGAATTTCTTGTAAAACCTCGATGGCTTGAATAATTATTCCTGAAAAACTAGTTTGACTCTATTAAGCTTCTAAGTGTCTAAAACACAAAGGAAAAGTGAGAATTCAGATATCGATGAATGTTTTATACACAATTTGTTCAATAAATAGTTTATACATTTGAATTTCTTTATTTTGTTTTGCTTTTTTCCTCTTGGTTCCTGTGGCACATGTGACTTTAGTGAGTTTAAACACCAAAGGCTGAAAACACAACAGATTTAAGGCTTAAAGTGTAGTGGGTTTGGCTCACCTTTTTTAAACTCCTCCAGCATTGCATCCAGTTTGGTGTCATTGAAGACAAAGTGCAGGGGGTGGCTGTAAAACTTGGTGATGGTTTTGAGAGGGGTGCAGTCGTCAGGGTCCACAAAGGCCAGATCCTTGACAAACAGCAGATCCACTATATTTGACCTCTCGCCCTCAAACACGGGGATCCGGGTGTAGCCGCTCTTCATGATCTCAGACATGGTGTTGAAGTCCAAGGTGGCGTCCGCTGGGATCATGAAGCAGTCTCTCAGGGGGGTCATCACGTCTTCCACAGTTTTAGTTCTGAGCTCCAGAGCACCTTGGATGATGTTCAGCTCCTCCTTCACCAGGTCATTGTAGGGGTCTGTCACACGCAGCATCTCCAGCAGCTTTTCGCGGTTGTAAACTGTGCCTATCTCCTGTCCCAGCAGGTAGTCCAGGAGCTTGCTGACTGGGTAGGACGCAGGAAAGGTGAGCAGCATAAAGAACTTGGTGAGAAAGATGGTGTTAGCTCCCACTGCCAGCCCGTGTCTGGAGCAGATGGCCTGGGGAACTATCTCTCCAAAAATGACTATTCCAATAGTGGACATGACCACAGCGATGAGGCCTGACCCTGCTATGTCGTCCAGCAGGATGGTGAGAGTCGTGTTGACCAACACATTCCCCAAAAGAAGAGAGCACAATAAGTAATTCCCTTGGCTCCGAACAGGCTCTATCTTTTTGGCGTAATTTTTCTCCCGCTCAGTGCCGCAGTTTTGGACAATCTGGAGCTCCATGGGGTCCAGGGCCATGAGGCCCAGGTTCAAACCACTGAACATCCCAGACAAACACAAGAGCATCGAGATGAAGATGACCTGCAGCCAGAACGGCAGCAGAAACTTTTTCTCCTCCACCACGATCACTTTGGTGTCATCCCCGTCGTGGTAGATCCAGGTGTTTTCTGTCCACGGGTCATAGGAGCCCGCGGGGGTCGAAGTGGCGACGCAAAGGTAATAAGATTTACTCCTCTCTGTCTTTCTCAGAGGTTTGACCTCAATTTCAACTATTCCCGACGTCTTTCGGTTTAAAATAATGTTGGGCAAAATAATGATATCTGATGTCCTGATGCCACATGGATGAGAGCCGGACAGGTCCTCATGGTTCTCCCCAGAGGAGCTGTCAAGGTTCCCCAGGGGCCGGCTCCGCTCATGTTCAGTAAAAGCGATCTTGGACCACGTCTCGTTGTTGATGTTCTGGCCGTAGACCCTTAGTTTGACCCGGGAGCGCTCACTCACCCGCAGGTAGCCCCGATCCATGAAGGAAATGTCGTCCGTGTCCTCCAGGCGCAGCCCGATGATGACGGTCTCCTCGGAGTTTTCCTTGCCATTTGTGGGGGTGACACAACAGCCAGTGACAGTCAAAAAAACCAACGCCAGAGCTCGGACCCGGTTCAGGGACGCCATTTTTGCAGCAGTGGGTTCGCGGGACAAGGGCTTTGCCATAGTGATGATTGGATGGACCGGACTCAGCAAGAGGCGCTCGGAGCCTTCATCTCCACCGCGGCTGCCGTGACTTGCGCATCAGGACCTGCTCGTTCCCACTACGTGTCCGACACTGAGGACCAAAGCGCAGGCTTACGGGCCAACTCGTGCCTCTTCTGATGTCCCCGAGACAGGCGACGGTAATGACCAATCAGTGAGTGGAGCTGACCGGTGGGCGGGGTGTCCGCAGCCTCCCCGGCGAATCAAATTCCAAAACAAGTGCACCTCATGTTCGGAGACAGGACTCTACTCGTGACTTCAGCATATCCACTACAACATGCAGCATGAGGGGAGACCAGTGGGACCAGAGGATCAGATTCATTCATTCCTGATAAAATGACCAATGCACAGGACAACAGACGCATAAAATAAGGTGCAGCACGTTAGCCAGGACTATTTATTTATTTATTGATTATAAAATACTTCATTGTGAAATTATGAAATTAAATGACAAAACAAAAGTCACAATCAAAAATGATAAATTGCCACAGTTGACTTATTATTTCAGGCCTTTCCTTCCTGAGCATCACTTGCAGCAGGAGGCAGACTGTGTACTGCAGCACCCCCTAGTGGTAGAACCGGGACTTTGTTTCTCCAGCTGCAGCACCAGTTCAAAAGGATCCACCAAACTCTCCTGTGTGAAGAGAACAACCTACAGTTTACAATGTTTACGAAGCAAAGCTGTTCATCTCAGTGTCGTCATTGTCATTACATCTTAAACAGTTTGTTTAACAGACATTGGGCAATGAGACAAAATTTAAGAGTGGATATAAAAAGTATATTTCACTATATTAAGATTTAACTGTTCATTTAATCTGTTTGCTTTGTAAAGTGGCAGTGCTTTAAAAGAAAAGATCACATAATTTTATTACCATTATCACCACTTATCTGCAGAGCACCTTCACTTCAGAGGGTCAGTCCAAAGGTAAAAACATGTGTAATTGATAATTTGATAATAAAAATGTATTTAGCTCTTCACCTGTGACTGAAGTCAATGTTATTGATCATGTTAAAATAAAAGTCTAATCCTTAAACAAAGAATCTAACTGAGGTCACACTAATGATGCCCATATATGGCTTGTATTGTCTGGCCGTGGACGATGATAAGATGGAATTATTGAAGCTAAGAAAGAACATTCCTCCCTGTTCAAGGTTCCCTCAGCAGGACCTCATCATCTGGTTATGACTCTGGGACAGCTGCTTGACCTTGTGCGTGTGAAGTGTGTGTATGTATGTTAGAGCAGTGTATGAGTGAAGCTCGAGGCTCCATGTTCCTGCACATGTCAGTGAACAAACAGGAGACGTGTCTGTGGGTGTGGCCCTCAGTCCACTCAGTGAAAACAGTGTCACCTTGAGGATCTTCTGGGGTTGAGACTTACAGCAGATAAAAATAACACACAACTTTTCTGCCTGTTCAGGATTATGACACAGTGACAGAAATGAATCTAACTTTCTCCAAATGGTGTAAAAACAAGATGAATAATTAAACAATATATTTTTCTTGAAATGTTTGTTTTATTATATGATGATGGACACATAAGTTTGGTCATTAAAATGCTTCATGCTTAATTAGGAGCCACAAGTGACATTATTCCTCCCAAAATACAAGAATCAGATTAGAATACAGATTACTTGCCCCCCTAATCTCATTTTATTTATTTATTTATTTTTATAATAAAACAAGTGAGTAACAACACCTCTTTATTTGGGTGGATACGTACGAGCAAGAGTAAAGTGTGTGTGTGTGTGTTGTCCACAAAATGGTTTGCACTTTGACTGACAAGTTACCAAATAACCAACTGCAGTTAATTAATATGTAATAGATTAACTGCAGTTATGTAATTAAGTGTAAAACACTGCATTATTGTAATGAATACATCCGTAATCATCTGAGTGGTGATTATACGGTGCTACTAAATGTTTATGCATTTGTGGTCTACAGGTCCCTTTTGAAAGTGATTCAGTAAGTCTCAAGTCTGTATAAATAAAGAATTAATAATAATACTAATGTCATTTTCAGTCTGTGTTTCTGACCTTCGCTTTAACTCCACATTGTCCTTGTCCGGATGGTTCAAAAGTGAAGTCGTCTGCAAACCTCGAACAGCTCAGGATCTTGGCCAAATCTCCATCAACCTCCACCACTTCTTCAGCCTAAATAATCACAGACCAAATTCATTTCAGAAACAAAATAGACAGAACACGCACGTTTGCATGAGGATGTACACACCGTGAACGTGTACTGGCAGTCGAAGGGGAAGCAGGTTTCCACCCCTGTGATGCCCCCGTTATACATGACCCGGGCGGGTGTGGAGCTTCCCTTGGGGAGCTTAAAGAGGCGAAACGTGGCCGAAACAAACCTGAAGTCACCTGCATTTTTAAGAATAGTAAATGGTTTTACTTAAGTTTGGACACAATGTAAATGCTCAAGTTTTATATAGTCTATATTAGTAAATGTGTACACAGAATACTGCAGTGGTGTTTTGGGCTCTGCAGTGTTGGGCACGTTACTTCACAGTTACTACACTACTGTTGCATTACTTTTAAGTTACTCTCACCAAAATAACTGGAAATAAGGTTTGGTCCTGGTCACTCCTCTTCTCCTGACACTGTTTTATTGGCCTTTACCACAGAGATGCTGCTCTGTGGAGGTTCTGATCTGATCTGACACAGCGGCTCAGACTCACACACCACACACGACGAGAGCAGCAGATTCAACACTGCACATGAGGGACACACAGTCGGGTCAGGCGGCCAATCAAAGCCAGATTCAGGAAAATTCTCCTGCAGTGTGTGGAGCCTTTAATAATACGAGATTCACAAAGACGTTCTGTATCTGTTCTGATCTGACTGGATGTTTCTCTGCTGCGGATCTTGTGGTGATTTTAGATCATTTGTATGAAGAAAAACAAATAAAATACCACTTCTATCCAGGTTAAAAATACATTACTGACATTTGTACAGAGTAAAATATTACCATTGTTTGTAATGCCTTAAATTACTGTGTTACAAAAACAAAAACAAAAGCATTACAGTATTTAGTTACTTTTATAATGCGTTACTCCCGACACTGAGACAAAAACAGTGTCACATTTTAGACCAAAATGAGCTGGTCAGGAGTTTGAGTCTTGGTTCCTTGATGCTGTAAAATAATTTTCTTGGGAAGCATCAGTGTTATAAATTGTGTGTGGCTTTTGTCCCCTGAGGACACTGCTGAACATGTAACATGTATGTGCTAGTTTTTTTAACTGGTACATGTGTTTTTGTAAGTCTGCTCTGCGCTTTTTAGCAGATTATTATTACTGCTGTTTTTAAGTTTTTCACTCAGTTTATTTTAAACTCTGTCCAGGGAAAAATACTTTTTAGATGTTTTAGCTAACTCTGGTACATTTGTAAAAATGTTTATAAGGTTGATTTAATTGTGCACAATTTACTCCTGAGATGTTTGGTCTATTTCTCTTCTATCTTTGAACTAAACATAAGTCTGATACCCAGAATGTCCTGCAGCTCTGTGTTGTCCACTGTGATGGTGGACGCAGTCACCAGACGAGGACGGCTGAATCCAACTTCTTCAGCCAAATGCACCAAATCCTTCCACCACAGTGCACCACCGATACACTCACCTGGTGGCATAAAACACATCTTATTATGGTCTGTGAGCTCTATTTTATCTTATTATAATATCAAATATATGTGCCACAGGGACAGAGCAGGATTCAACTAACCCCAAAGGACCTTGTGATTTTTGATTTCGTTTGTTAGTCTTCCACTGCTGTAGACGTCACTGAAGTACAGCTCACCACCATCCTGAGGACAACAGATGAAACATGAACAACTCATTTAACTACACAAATTAGGCACATCATTATTAGAGCTTTGTGTGCAGAAAGCCTGTGTGAATGTCTCTGGTACCTTAAGGACGCTGTAGGCTTCAGCCAGAACTCTCTTCTTGTCGGGAGAAAGATTCACCACACAATTTGAACTGCATCATATAACAGTTATTTCTAACACTCAATAATAAACTATGTGTCGCCTATAAGAACTTACATAATTATATCAAAAGTGTCTTTCTGAAGTCCAGCCTCTGCCAAAGCTTCAATGTAGCCCTGAACAAAAGTGACGTTGGGTGTTTTGTATCCATATTCCTTCATGTGGTGGTCCAGGTACTTGTTCGCCACTTCAAGCTGCAGGAAAAGAACAAACATTTATATTGGTAAAGGAAAGTAAACTAAGGGTCCAGTAAAGTACAATGTATAAGATTCAGTAACCACAGAGTAAAACATGTCATGGTGATAAATGTTAGTTTTAAATACATTATAGCCCATTTGTATTTGGTGTTTTGTATTAGTTACTTTTTTTAAGTTTAAAAGATGAATCAGTGAGATGATTTTAGTGTAACTCGCCTGGTCCTGGGTCATGTCAATCCCAGTTACGTGGCCCTTGTCTCCGACCAGCTGGCTGAGCATGAAGCAGTCCCTCCCGCTGCCACTGCCCAGGTCCAGGATCCTGCAGCCCTCCAGGGACTCGGGCACCACCAGGCCACAGCCATAATATCTGGTGATCAATGGACAAACACTTTATTATGAATGAACTCCTAGATTACTGTATTGCGCAATGAAAGTGATGTAACCTGGAAATGACTTCGGGGTGGACTTTGCTTAGAGCCTGTCGGATGTGTGGGTGCGGGGGCCTGGCCGGGGTCTTACACACGTCAGTTTTCAGGTCGGAGCTCGCCTTAAGGACACTGCCGTAGTATTCCTTTTTACCAAAATGACAGTGTATAACTTCTTAGACGACAGATTATACGAGAAATACCCATTTAATGTACTAAAACTGTTCAGTTTACCTTTACGTCCACGCGGATGGAACTGGAGAGGTCAGAGGCGCATCCACTTCACAACAAACAGACTATTAGAGCTACAGCCTGGTAATAAACTGCAGCATATGCAGAACATATAGTACAAACTACCTAAGAAATGTAGTACTAACTACCTAAGAAACTTATATGGATCGGGAGCGACAAAGGAATGAAATGCCGACCAAATAAAAAGTGGCCCCTTCACACTTACCACTTGTCAGTCATTGTGACGGTGCAGGAGGAGCGCGCAGTTCTTCTGTGCGCAGCGACTCACATCGACCTTCATTCACTTCTAATTTCCGTCTCAATTTCTTGTCTTCTTCGGGGATTACAGCATTCGCCTTCTGGCATTATTGCCTCCCTCTGATAGGATCAGAAATTACACAACATAACATAAATCCCCCTTGCGCGTGTGTATATATAAAAACACTTTTGGATATTTTGCCACAAAGGCCTTTGACAGGCCGAGCACAAGTCCAATGTTTTCTTCTCGGGTATAGAGACTTTCTCCGTAAAGAATAACGTCTGTAACCCATGTTTTCCCATTGGCCCTTGACACTCTGCCTGCTGCTCCTGCCCCCTGTCGTCCACTAAAAGAAATGTTCATATTCGCAACAAAGATTCTCTCCAAAGGCACTTTGACTATAGAAGATGATCAGTGCACTGTTTATGTCACTTATTACAGTTCAGTTAAAAGAGCCAGACTTGCATAGGCCCACTTCATCCTCTGATCCTCTGCAGCATAATAAAAATCCCACACATTGTTTAAGTTTAGTTTGGGGTATTTTATTGAACAAACAACAATGTCTGATGATGTCATAAATGGCTTATGTTATTTGAACATTCAAAGATGTGCAAAACCACCGCGGACTGATGAAAAACAGAGTCTTTGGCAGGACGCCCCTGATTTGGTTAACAAAAACTGCATCTTTTATGTTAGTCATTCATACCCTCTCTACAGCTTCACAAAACACCTCAATACAAGTTGGGTCTTTCTCAGGAGGAAGATTTTACCCACATTGAACAAAAACATCCATAACATTAAAGCTAATGATTCAAGGATTATGAAACCAAATGTGTAGTTTACAAAGTCTATAAACAAATTTAAATAAACAGTGGTTTTATCATTTCAACAGTTACACTGTAGGCAGATATGAAAAAATAGCTCCTCTTTACACTACATGTACCACAAACCAAAATAATTCTAAATATTAAAGCACTTTTGAGAGTCCGACTCAAAAGATTCACGCTTTAGTCGTTAAAGCTTGAATATTAAGTAGGAGCCTATTCTGTAAAAAGGATGGCCTCTGTACAAGAATGACAGCAGGTTTGAGGGCTTTCGGGGAGAACAGTGGAGTGAAACTTTGGGTCTTTACTTCAATGAAAGCTGAATCACTTAACCAACTGACTTGTGCTCTTATTATACAATCTGTGGTTTGTTTGTTACATTCATTACATCTGATGAACAAGTTTGGAATAAATGAAATTAAGAACATTCAAATGGACCCACCTCTTGCAAAAAACATGGGACATTATGCACAAATAAATGCATCATATTTTAAATCTGTTGCCAATTTTCTGTTATCAATAATATTAATAATGCATCACCCAAATAATGCATCATACTTTTTGTCACTAATTAAGTCACATATGTTTTCTGTACTAAACAAGGCGATGGGACAAACCCAATAACTTGACCATGTGCTCTAAAAACAGTGCTACAATTTAAGGAAAACGCTCAAATGAGGCACTCTAATATGCTTACTATAATTAACTGGAATTTATATATGGCTGTATATTTAGTACAGTGGGAAAATACCATATATATCATCAGTTAAAAAAAAGGTTTTGGTACCGATTTTCTTTACTGCCACAAGACTTAACAAAAATCCTGTATTTCCAGGTAGGCACATTCAACACACAAGTGTTAGTCACTTAAATAAAAGTGTATACAAATCTTACAAAAGAATCGCTACTTTTCACCCATACTTGTCCTAACAATGGAACAAACCCCTACAGAAAAATCAACTTAATGCAAAATAAGACTTGAAATTAAGCATATTGATTTACTTATTGAAAACTTCTCCAGAAAGTTAATAAACTGTGCAAATTAGAAAATGATTGTAACACTATTGCTCCTATCACTACGAGATCAAACAGAGAGCAAAATAAAGAAAGGCAGACATTGTCTAAAAGCACTTGTGAAAGATGAAACTACCTTTGTCCCATTACAGTATTGGGCTTGCATAATCACATACATTGCACACATCCAAACTGTAACCTACAGTAGTCCCCCCCCCACCCGCATCCATTGGCTCACCATCTGCTCGGTAATGCCCCTTCAAAACATTATGTCAAGTGTTTACATCTCTGTCAGTAGCTTATGTTGCATGTATAAGACGTGGAGCCATGTGTACCGCATTTGTGCAATGTTGAATGTCTGGATGGATGCAGGCTGCTAAAAGGTTACAGCACCCGCAGAAGGGCCCACACCGGCGAAGGCCACTGTTGTTCACACTGGGAGAGCAGTCGTTTTATCTGAAGACTGCACTTTCCACAAGTGTCCACACATTCACTGAAGTCAGAGGATTGAGAAAACCAAATGTAGGACTGTAGTGCTCCTGATGTGCTGGTGAGTGGACTCAGCCCTGTGGCTCTGTGCTGGGGCTGTGGTGGCTGCCCTCCTGCTCGCTGATGGTGTGGAGGAGCAGGCATACGGGTGGACTGCCTATGAGGTGATTAGGCTGAGCCGGGCTGGGTGGGCCTCGGGGTGGCCTCCTGTCTGCTCCCAGAGCCTGTTCCTCTTCTACAATGAAGGAGGCGCGGTGCCCACAGCTGTCACAGAAATCTCCTCCCTCCTCATCTTCTTCTGGGCCCAATAGGCTCTCCAGCTCCCTCAGTTCCTTGCCCTCCTGCTCCGGGCCCACCACGCCCGCCCCGCTGCACCCCCCACTCCCTCTAGTGCCGCACACGCACACTTCAATCCCAGAGTCGCCCGTGAAGCGCCTCCTCCGCCCATTGGGAAGGCGCTCTTTGTCCTCCACGCCGTTTTCAGACAGATCTTTGAGCAGTGCGTCCTTGCATGAGCTATCCTCACTGTCATTGTGTTTCTCCTGGTTTTCACCACTCCTATCTGACACGAGGATCATGTCGGACTCTGGCCCTGTCTGCACTGGCTTGTCGTCAGGTTTGGGTCTAAAGTCTAAGGCAGGGGTCTGTGGCTCTTCTATGCTGGGCCGGCAGCACAGGCTGTCGGACACTGAGGCCAGAGGGGTGGAAAGGCTGCTAGCGGAGCGTCCCTCTGCCTGCTCTGAGGCCAGAGGACTGGTCACTGTGGTAGTGGGCCCTGTATGTAAGGCACTGTACGGAGGGGGAGGAGTCGGTGGCCGGTTGACCACCTCTTCATAGTCAGGTAAGAGGTAGTTTGGCAAAAACCCTGACAAAAGAAAAAATGATTTTAGTTTAACTTAAAGACAGCAAGAATACATTATGCCCCATTGTTCTTCTGTAGCAAAAGTAGCCTTAACAAAAAAAACCTCCAAAAATCTCTGCTCTCGTCATTGCAGCAATGCAGGATAAGTTGATTCTGCAACACTGGCAAATGACCAAAAGCAACTAGTTCAGAAAATAGGGCATGCAAACAATTGTTTCTGGTGCAGTGAGAAATCAGGGACGATGACATTGCACAACTAGTAGTCACACACTTTCCCTGTGTGTAGCCTGGGCCAAAGAGAAATTACATTTTAGTTCTTAGTGTGATAATTCAAGCTTAGATACAAATCCCACGTACGTAAAAATATAGCAAATACTAAAAAATAAATAAATAAATAGTTGTTTAGATTGTTTTTATAAAATGAATGTCTAACAAAACACACAAAAGCCTAAGTAAAATGGCATTCACCTCAAATATATCAAGTAAGGTGTTTTAACATAAATGCATTGCATTCTGACAGTTTTTACATATATGTAGAGGAATAGAGGGAAAGTAGAGGCCTTACTGAAATAGAAGGGCACAGATGGGTAGTTGTGTGCTTCTCGATAGGCAATGAGGTTGATCTCATGCTGCCGCTGCTGCTGCTGGAGTCTATGTTTGGTGCGCCGATGGTGACATACGCAGCAACAGCTCAAAATGAATATAATGGCCCACACCAACCAGAACCCTGTTGCAAATAATTGTAAAAAAATATTTAAATGTTATAAAAACAAATATAAACAGCAAAAATAGTGATCAATACTGATTGCTATAGACATATACACTATATACCATGTGTATTACATAGTATATATAGCATGTGTATTACATAGTATATATAGCATGTGGATTACATAGTATATATAGCATGTGTATTACATAGTATATATAGCATGTGTATTACATGGTATATATAGCATGTGTATTACATGGTATATATAGCATGGATGATCAAATGTGTATTGACTAGAGAAGAAGTGAAGTGATTACCGTATTTTTCGGGCTATAAAGTGCACCGGATTATAAGGCGCAATAAGCGAAACAAAATGCGTGTCGGATAAATCGAACTTTATTCAGGTCATTTACAATAACTCTCAGTTGTAGCTAACACAAAAATACAAGTTTAGCAGTTGATGATTTGGGCCCGGATCCCTCTCAACATTGTTCAGTTTTAACACTAAAATACAAAACCTGAAATCTGCATGGTGCATGTCTCTTAACAGGTGCATTTTGGGTCCTTGTACAGCACACGGCAGAACTACCGGTATGTTGCACAGTCGCCCTATATGTGGCCAACATATTACTCCTCCTGACTCGCCCACTAATACCTTATTAGACTCATGTGGACAACATCAAATCGGTTGAAGGTTAAACACAACCAAAGGTCACACATAAGGCCACTGGATTATAAGGCCACTGGTGATTTTTGAGAAAATGTCATGATTTTAGATGCACCCTATAGTCCCAAAAATGTGGTATTAGGTCAAGTTTTACTGCCAACGCACACCAGAGCAGAAGTGTGCTGAGGCAGATATTTGGCCCTGCAGCTCCTCTATATTTGTTTAGCCTTTGTACTATGTTAATAATATATCACTCAAGACACCTACCAATAAGATGAAGTCATATAATGTTATAGTAGCTGAATCTTATTAAGTATCTCTGTACTCAGTCTGGGGCTGGGCAATCATTAAATGTGCGGTTAAGTGTGGTTTGAAATCACAAGTGCAGCATAAATCAGCATTTTACCATCTAATGTCAGTGTGATAACTTAGGAACACTATGTCTCAAATGTCTGTTACACACTATGCAATTGTGCATAGTTTGGCATAAAGTCTGAATAACAGATTTTGACTTTGATTATTTGCCATATGCATGTAACAACAGCAAAACATAAAATTAGATGTAATTTTAAGAGTGTAAAACAACTGTGATCACCTTCAAAGTGAGACAGTTGTTCTGTATCAGACACTAAACCAGTACAACAACATTCGTGCACTCAGCTGTATGACCTACTTGTTATCACTTCAGGATTCAATTGCTATCAAAAGACTAAAATGTTTGCATATAAAAACATCAGACTTACACCAGAGTTCATAATAGTAGCTGCAGCACTGTGACTCCCCACAGCAGTGGCCTGACTCACAGGTGTAGCTCTGATTGTTCACCCCTTCGCACTGCAGCAGGCTCTGCAAGACAACAACATCATTTTTCCAAAGGAAATTCCCATCACATTATGCTGATCTTATATTTTCAGACCACAGTAAATCGTTCACTTTATAGCAAGTAGTGTTTTGGATATTTCATTGCTGATATGTCTTCCTTTATAATCAGACAATTCAGACTGATGTGCACTTTTATTATGTGAAAACATTTTTACTTTACTGGGTAGAGTTATTTTTTATGTCTTGTTAACAGTATAATAAGGTCATAGAGAAAACCTGCCTCATAAACATAAACCTCCCTAAAATAAGAGAATTGTTTAAAGTTAACACATTATTAAGTTATGAAGCGAGATCATGCAGCAGGTGTGTACACATTCCTCACGCTGACCTCTCATGTACAGTTAAACCAATACAGTTTTTAGACTGACCAGCTTCCATCTTGTCTCAACATGTGCAGTAAACAAGTGTGGGTGCTCCAGTTTCATCTCATATCATGTTCAAATTTTTGATTCTTGGCCAAAGTCAAAGAAACAACACACCATGTTTCATAAATTTCATTCTCCAAAATGTTCAGATGCAAAAAACAATATTCAAAACTAGTTTTGCACAAAATGTCCTTCAAAAAACGCAAGAATGTAAAAACCTTAAATTTGTTATAAATCAAATGAAGACAATTACAAAATTAACATCTTCATTTTCACAGATTATTCAGATGTCTCCTCAGAGATCACCTTAATAATTTGAAAGACTAAGCTCTATAAAAGGATACTGTGTCTGTATAGATTACCCGTGTATGTTCCAGACTGAGAGGCATGACGATCCCTGGTCCAACAGTCCCAGACAAATCCCTGCACCACGTAGGTCATTATCCCACCAAAGAGAAAGTCTCACTGCTCCTAAACAAGCTCACTCCGTCCTGGTAGTGCCTAACCCCCTAACCCCTTCCCCCCACACACTCCCCTCCCTACAGATTCACCTCATACACACACAAATACAGCAACCCTCATCCTCACCCCTCTCCCGAACCAGGGCCTAAACACAGGACTGCTCTATGGAAATTTCCAAAGCAACAGCGTAGTGAGACAGATACAGGGCTCCTAGTGGGACG
The DNA here is from genome assembly GCA_000787155.1 of Scartelaos histophorus. Lineage (NCBI taxonomy): Eukaryota > Metazoa > Chordata > Actinopteri > Gobiiformes > Gobiidae > Scartelaos > Scartelaos histophorus. Next base: position 23,217 of record KN504478.1, on the reverse strand, counting down.
GCCACAGCACACAAAGGAACATGCAAGTGTAGGAGGTACTGCGAGGAACACTGATAGTGCACAAAAAATGTAATATTATTCAACAACGAGTCAGATCAGCATGTGTCATTGTGGTTATCAAAAACTCCTTTCTGAACAAGTTGTTTTGAGGCTGAGCGTCTCTCTCCTCCGCTCTTTTGGTTGACCCTCATCCTGCAATGTGATACAGATAAACATCTTGCTTTTTTGGCTCTTCAGTCAACACAGCATAAAGATAGCACATGAGAAAAGGACTTGAAGAATGACTTTACTGAAACATTTTAAGTCTGGTTTAGTCCTGGTGAAATCCTGGTCAGCCTTGCTTAGTCGTTGTTTTATCAATGTTTTGATGTGGTTTAAGTAGGGCCACAACCAACAGTTATGTTAGTTGACTAGTCAGATGATTATATCTATAGAACAGTGGGATTAAAAAACATCTGTAACCAAATAAGCGTTGAACTACGGCTTCTAGATACAGAATATTCACAAATAAAGAGTATTATTGATGAAAATCAGAAATAGTTTACTCTTTTTTGACTTAATAAAGCTGCTTGACATGATAACATGAGTTTTAGAAGCTGTATAGTTCAGATAATGAGATATCAAAATACCATTACAATTATTTTAAAAGTTTAGTTAAAATTCTTCTGGTTAATAATTGCATCATTGCTGTAGGATTAAGAGAGTTTTTCTGATGCTGACCATGTGATGGTTCAGTCCAAGTCGTCACTGATTTAGTCCTGTTAAATTCACATATCCAAAGTCTTGGGTTTAACATCAGTTTAGTCCTGAAGACAAAAAATTAAACCCACATTCAGATTTTTTTTTGGTTTAGATTCAAATTTCTTCTCTGTTAGATCTGAAGATCACTTTCTGCATAGATAAATTAATGGCAAAGTAAATTCTAGACTTCATAGAATGGGAGCAAGCGAGGCCATAGGGTACATTACGTGTACATTATGTGGATGTTCTAAGGATTTGACAGTGGCAGACTAAAGAATCTCACACAACTACATTCCACTCTGTCTATCCAAACCAGTGGTGAAAAACAATCCACTTCTCCTCATACAGGATTAAAGGCAGGTTCACTTACCTTCCCAGAAATTATTGCTGTATTAGAAAATAATCAACCCAATAATGAGAAGCCGTTGAAACACAAAGACAACGGGATAAGTTCATAACCCCTTTGAGCCATCAATGACCCCTTATTTATGAAACAGCTATACAACAAAGGGACGCACTCATAGGGAGGTTAAGGAGAATGAAATCGTGCTGACATGTTTGTTGCAAACATTAATGCCCTCTTAGAACATGTATCAACTTTCAACAGCTGACAGACACGCTTTATACAAAGTTAAATTGCCTCATTTTATCTAAAAGTCAGAGCGGACTGTATATTTGACACACGGTATCAGGTACAGGATGAAGAGAAAACTGTTATTATATTATTCATCACATACAATGTAAAAACAACAAGCCTTAGCAAGGACAAATCACTACGTCACAATACACATTTTGGTTTCCATTAATGTCTACATAAAAGAAGAATGAAATATCTTCAATTAGTAGCATATACTAGTTTGAACTCCCTTATTCAAACAGCCAAAAGCAATGGAAGCAAAGTACTCTCAGTTGTAATGTGCTGCAAGCTTGAACCATGTTATGAGAAATCATCCACTATTCCACATAATAAAATGGAAATGAGTTGTTATATCATCTTCACAATATCTATGCACAAGATTATAAGATAACAGTGCATGAACATGCCGTATGCGTCCCACCTAGCCTCTCTCCAAAGTAAAACCTTTGGGATAGTCCTTGAATTGCATTATCACACAGGAGGGACTTTATGATATGGTTATTGCTCATTCTTGCAATAGACAGCAAACACAAACATATGCTGCACATGATACAGCATGTGATGACAAAAAGGAGAGAGGGCTCACAGTAAGGGAATGAAAAGCAAGCTGGGGGGCCATACACATATGTGGCAATACCTACATATCATGGCAAGAATCATAAGAGAACAGAGTGAAGTTAATTTTAGAACTAGGAAATACTACTGCAGAAGTTAGTGATTTTTTTTTTTTATTTTTTTTATTTTTTTTTTTTGTAGAAGTAGATGTTTACTTAAGTCAATTAGTATGCAATTATTCTTCAAATACAAAAAAAAGAAATATTATAATGAATATGCATATAAACTCACGGCTAAATTGTATTTGGACTGTTGTTTTGTCATCATATTTGACATTGAGAACTATTTATTCATACTTGATGAACAGTGTTAGTAGAAATACTACCAACACCTCCAACACTTAAATGTCAAGTTATAAACCCAGATCACACACAGCAAGGCCCTACTGCACTGCTGTGTACTGTCCATTAGCAATGGCAGCTAACCTCAAACTTCGGTGACGGAAAATCTTTATTGAAAGCTAAATACGGTTCGGAAAATGCAACTATCATGTGAGTTCATATTTAATATAGGGTTAAAGATCAGATAAGAATAGTGTAGTGAAACGTGAAGGTGTAGTAAGAGATTTCTTTATGCTAGGCTAACCAGCTAACAAGTAGCCCAAGAGTCAGCCAGCTTGTTTTTGACTACCGAGCTTACCCTGTCTGCCGCTGACTCGGTGGGGGTGACAGAGCCGACAACGTGCAAAAACAATCCCATTTTAAAAGCCGAACATAAGCCTGTCATTCCTCCAAAGGGTGATTACAGCTACGGCGAAAACATAGGTACGCCGAAGCTGTAGTAGTTGACTAAAGTGTGTAAAATATGCTCAACTATTTTCCGGCCCCTGCTGAGCGGCGAGGCCGGTGCATGCGCCGCCTCCACTGCAGGCAGGACATTTCAAGAAGGCACAGGGCTGGTGCAACTGGTTGCCGTCGGTACCACTGGCTGATACACAGCTGTTACACAAGCGGCTCCTTCAGTACAACGACAGCCTACTCAGCTCTGCTGGGTGTGGCATGTCCCCTCGACCCGATCCATGTGCACAACGTGATGCGCGTCAGCTGCGTGGATCGCCACTGGTTTTGCGGACGAAGTCTCCATTGGATAGGCTGTGCCAGCTATGAAGAGGCTGAACCAATCACTAATAGGTCCGTCTCAACTTTCAACTGTACCCCTTTGCATTCAGACGAATACACACAATATACAGCTGTAACTGCAAACCTTTATTTCAGCCATAACCATTCTTGATCATTCTACATTCTTTTCTGCGTATTTAACAATAAATAAATCCTCAAGTCTAAAATACAACCAGTCCACTTAATTGCACAGTATTAGTGTATCTTTGCAGAACATTATTAGTTAAGTTCTTCATAAAAGGCTATTTAGCCATGTTATACATATTTCAGTGTGTCATGGTGTCATTAAAACATGTGTAAAATCTGGGTTACCAGTCCCTTTCATGAGGCTGTCTGTATGGAATTCCTAAAACATTAAAAATATCTTTTTCAGTTAGAATTGGAGCAGGAGTCCCTTCATGAACTTTTAAGCTGCCTTGTCGCACCACGTCTTTGTTCAGTGAGTGCTCAGATAGGCTCATTTGTTTGGTCTTGGCGAAAGCTCTCATTGAGCGATTGAAGTGTGCAGATCCAGTAAAGTACATTAAAGCACAACCAAATTCATTATAAGGCACTACAATAATGTCCAGCCTACGATGGCGTTGATTGGGGCCTGGAAGGCGGCAGACGCCCATATATTTCTTTTGCTCTCCATTTTCCTCATTGCTCACAAGGTCATCCGTCAAAAACCCTAAACATGGGATACAATAGTTAGTATGGCAATGAAACCCAACTAAGAACTAGAAAAGTGACAAAACAAAACTAACCACTTTCATGAAGTCTATGTAGAATCTTGCTAAAGACCCCTTTGTGTGACTTTCCATCAGGATGAGTTATAAGGACATCAACATCTCCACAAGTGGCTTTTCCCCGACGATAAGAGCCACAAGCCATAGACAGCAAACCAGGGTCTACAGCCTGAGCAGCATCACTCACCTGCATAATGACAAATGGCAGACAGACCCCAATCCTAAATAAGATTTTGAAATGGACCTGAAAGAAACATGAGCTGCTCGGACAGAAACTGCTCAAGACTTAATTTGCTGGAGGTGGCCTATGCTGTGTAAAGAGCTAAAGGGATTTCTGCAATAGCCTTAATATTATTTAGAAATGTGTTCCTATTATCAACATAACTTTTCCAAATGCATCTGGTCACTTAAATGCCACATATATTATACAAGGCTTACCTTCACAGTTCCCCTATGCTATTTCAGTGTAGCTGGAAAAATAAAAAGTAGGGGAAGTAGAACTCAAACTCATACTGAGAGACCTCTGGGAATAAACCTGTTTTAGTTATCAATCTCATACACACACTAGCTCTGGCAGATTTTAAGGAAAAATGAATTCATGCATTCAGCTAGTGCAGCACTCACTGTGCTGGACTGAAAATGTAATTGGCTTATTTTGAATGCAAAACGTTAAGAATAACTTCTCCCACGGTTACAGTCATCTTTCCTGTCTGTATTATGAATTTTCAGGAAGGGAAGAAATTGCACAAATTTTGGGGTTCATATGGGGACCTAATAATAAATGTACATATACATAAACCTCATATCGTAAACTATGAGTGCATTTCTGTTGCAGAAATTACAGAAGTTGGTTTTTTTTTTTACAAATACCATTTTCTCAATGGCTCCTGCTTCTTCTCGAGGCATTCTGTCCAGAAAATCTTTATAGTGTTTCAGTCCAATTTTTTGATTATGGTTTAGGTGCGCTTTGGTGGCAATATCTTCCAACGTTCGAAACCCCTAAAAAACAAAAATGTTAATTTAATAGTAAATAAGGCAGATCCATTTATGACAAAATATGTAATTAATTTCATTTACACAAAAGGAATTAAATCAGGTATGTATTTGATTGTGTTAAGCAAAGTATCTTACTTGTTGGTACCATAGCTGTGCAGTCTTGGCTCCCGCACCCCAAATATTAGTAAACATTTCGAGTACAGGTACTGCCTCTCCGATATGATCGAGTTTCCGGAGATGACCACTCTCCATAATCTCATCTATTTTGTCAGCCATTTTAGTTCCAATTCCTGGGATTTGACAGGCTTCCTGGGAAAAAATAGCAAATGCATGAGAGTCATATTCAAATTACTTAAATGGTACTGGTGAAAAAAAATGTATTAAAAGGGTGTTTTACACAACCTGGTATGATGTAACAGGCTTGTGGTAGCTCTTCAGTGCATTAACTGCCTTAGAGTAGCCCAGTGCCCTCCACCTGTCTCCTTGGTGTGTATAAGCCTTGGCCAGCACTTCTAATTTGTCAGTAATGAGTTTGTTGAAGTTATTGCTCTTAGATACAGATGACTGAGCGCAGACCCATTTTCCTGAGATTGTTTTTTGAACGACAGTGTCTGGACCTGAACAGTCGTCTTCTGGGTACTGGCCAGTCATAAGAGCTTCTATGTCACTTTGAGAAACACCATCATCATCTCCTTGTGGTTCCTCTTTGCTGTCTGAGGCAGTCTGTGCAACAAAAGATAGAATAACATACATGGTTATTGAAAATTCTAGTCTAAATGTCATGCTGTATAAAAAATCTGTTAATAATGCTTGTATGAAAATATTACCTCACACCCCACTGAATTTATATGTATGGCTTCTGATGTGTTATCCTTTTCTTGCGTATCAACCGCTTCTGTAGAAGGTAAATCTTCATTTGCATTACATTGTGGCGTTTCAGAATCACTGGGGAAACAAACAATGTCACATATTTTAAATATGTATTAAACATTAGATATTAATGTTCTTCAAACCTTTTACTTTGAGGAAGGCTGTAATCTGACACATCCAACAGCTTTTTCTCACTAATACATTTGCTCAACCATGAGGACTTCACCAAGTGTACTCCAGAGGGCATGCAATTCACTTTTAGGAGGCGAAATGCTCGGTCACAGTCTACACTGTCATCTACCACCACATGAGTGACACTTGGACTCATGGAGTTTTCTGTAATTCCTCCATTTTGTAGTATTTGGCGTTGGAAGATCTGACATCTGGCATTTCCTATGGCTGCTGGCAGGATGTACACACTTAACTCACTGAAAATGCCTCCTGGAAGAGTCATGCAAGGTAAAGTAAGCATATCTCAAAATCTTAAATGGTCATGTAATCCTAATGGTAGGCAGATATTGTGTTACCTGTGACACTACACCTTCCAGAACTTTTCTTTAGTGGTGGACCATCTTTCCCTTGAAGCACTTTAGCTCTTTTAACTTTGGGGAAAGCCTTCATTATGCCATGACGAGGCTCCATTTATTTTATTCAAGGATGACACAAGCCAGCCACCTATAAAAGACAGTTCAGCAAAATCCGTACAGAACTTCTTATTTATTTGTCTATTTTTTCAAAAACTATGAACAATATTTCAAAGAAGTCATTGGTAATTACTGATAGACACTAAAACTTGTATGTTAATTCTTGTTAAATGTACGGCCTATTTAAAAGGTTGCCATTCAGGCATGCTAATGCTAATGCTAACACTAAGAACTAGGGAAATGTGTCTCTAGATCGTGAAGTCTATGTTTTAATTAATAAAATACTATATGTATACATTAACGCTGAGGTATTATATGGTAAACAATATTTAAAGGTAATAATAAAGCAATATTACTTCCGTTCTCACCCTTGACGAAACATCTGTGAAGACGCAAAATAACAACTATGTCGGTTCAAAGATATTGTACTTCCGGGCCATAAAAAAAAAAAAAAGTTATCCGTATTGTTATGTCGTTGGAATGTTGTATTAGTGTAAACGAATTTACGTATGAAAAGAAACATCAACAAAAATATAACCCCCAAAAAATGTAAAACAAATAAACAAAAAAAATAAATAAATGCAATTATGAAAAATTGTAATCATTTCAATTATTTGCCATTTTTGGTATATTTATATTTTTATCAACTTTTGGTAGTATCTATATAATTGCATAATTGCATTAATACTGAATACAAAATACCCATCATATTAGCCATCACATTATTAGTATTCTTGCAAAAATACAACTATAGTTACGTTTTACGACAAAATATTATCTGTATCGGAGTAGGCAGTGATTCTACTGTTTTCATGCGAATTTGGCTTTCAATACAGACACAAGATGGCCACCGCATTGCCATGGCAGCGGTTACCATAGGCCTGTTTAGAGTTTCCATGGTTTTGTGTCAACAGGGCGGTTTGATCCGGAAGTAAATCTCTTTAAGAATGGCTGCTGAAACTTGGCGAAAAATGCTAAAATGTTCAAATAAAACAGCATTAATTCATGATGGTAAGTAAAACGCAGTTGATAACTCTGATCATAAATTGTTGTGTTCATAAATAGAGGAGTAAAGTTTATGTCGAAGATGTTCTTAGATGATTAATCGGTCCACAAAACATGTCATGTTATGTCTTGTTTAGAGTCATTCGCCTGTGCAGCTCTTTGAGGATGCATACATTTCTCCAAATGGTGAAAAATATTTTGAAAATGCTCTATTATTTTTGTATTATTTTTTTCAGGGAAAAGAAAAGTGCACTACCTCTTTACAGATGGTAAAGAAATGTCAGAGGAGTATGACATCCATACTGATGAGCTCCTTGGTACAAATATACACATAATAACGCCTAACAAGACTATTTCTACATTTTAATTAACCTTATGTCTTCTTCTTTTTCTTATTATTATTTCTTCCACGTTTAAGTTCGAAAATGGAGACATAAAAACACCCTAGGAGCTCATGGACAATATTGGCAAGTAGAGGTTGGAGAACTTTCTACAGTTGGCTCTATGGATGCAGGGATCAAAGAAAACAGTTCAAATGTGAATACCCTTTATCGTGCTGTAGTTTAGTTTTTTATCAATGTGTTTCATATTTTATCCAGTTATGATTTTGCTTCCTTTATAGCCACTTTTTATGCGTAAAGACACCAAGACCAGTTTTCAGTGGAGAATTCGAAACCTTCCTTACCCCAAAGATGTCTTCAGTGTTTCTGTGGAGCCATGTGAAAGATGTGTAATTGTAAAAACCTCAAACAAAAAGTAAGTTGTACCTACCCTAACCGTCCTATAGCATGTCACCTTTTTGTGTTCACCTATAGATGGCACTATTTACAACACATTTCAGCCCCAAGGTTGCCCTTCTTAATCTTGTCTGGTTTTCAGGTATTATAAGAAGTTTAGCATTGCTGATCTTGATCGCAACGAGCTTCCACTGCAAAATGATGCCCTCAGTTTTACTCATGCTAACAATACTCTAATAATCTGCGTAAGTTTCTCACAACAATTACATACTTTCACTTTATGCCTTCACTTGTACACATTTTATAGAATTGGGGTCAAGTCTTTCTTCACACAAGAAACGCCATATTTGAAACATAAAAAAAAAAAAAAAAAAAAAAAAAGGATCTGTTCCAGTGAGCGTTATGGAGAGAATTACTTTTCTTTGGAAGCCCTGACTTTTGTCCTCTGTTTTGTGCATTCTTTCAACGTGATAACAGTGATGTACACAGGGGAGATGAGCAAATGTTGAAGTAATCATTTTTTTCTCTTGTCCAGTACAAAAAACCCAAAGAGATCTTAACCCTTGAGCTGGAGCTACTGAAAGAGCTGAAGAAACTGAATGGAACAAGTGAAGGCGATGTTGACTGCAAAACTCAGTGAGCAGTAAAATGTTTAAATATGTTCATGTATTAATCTGGGTTTTTTACAGATGCTTATCATACAACCTATTCTCACTGTATAATTTATAATTTAATGAATTATAAACCACGTCTAAGCACATAAAATCTATTTAATTCCTACAAAGTTCAGCTACTTTATTTACTTATTTTATTTTTTTGATCATTGTCCCACAAAGTTCTCAAGTCTAAGCTCAAAGGCTCTGTTCCGTGATTATTACAAGCTAAGCCCTATTTGTTTAAAGTCAATGGCATTCTGTTCTTTGCATATGGCAGGCTTTTCTTTATTTATTTCTGAGGAAATATATATATGTATATAGTATTTGAAGGCTTGTGTTATTAAATATTCAAAAGTCTGGGATGACATAAGATGATTACTCCAGTACACCTCAAATATATCTAAACAAAGGTACTTAAATTGAATACTTACATTTTTATCCTCAATCCAAACTCAGGTGCAAAAGACACAAAAGCACAGGACTCTCTCACCATTGTCCTTTTATATTGTTTCAGTTGGAATTGACAACTTTCACCAGTCTGTCAAGATGTGTTCAACATTTGACATTTTTTATATGTGTCAGAAAACTATAGTCTGATAAATTGAACATACATTTTAGTAGGTTTACTGAGGACTCAATTTTAAAGACTTTCAGGGGCTCTAACAAATTTCTGCAGTGAAGAAGAGTGACAAATTGGTCGTCCAGCGCCTGCATTGTGAGAGCAGCACAGAGCCTGTGTGCTGGGTCTTCTTCCTCCCCTGTTGTTTGGCCTCTGATGGTCATGCTCAACTGCTTCTGGGAAGACTGTTTCTTTTCTGCCTTCTTTTCATTGCCGAATGCCTCTTCCCAGCCATTCCCCCTCTTTCAGCCAATGCCACATTTTGCCTCACAGACCCTGATGCTTTCTCTGCCTCTCTTACTGCAGCCCTCACCCCCCAATCCTCACCCCTCCCTGTGTGACTGGCTCCTTTTTGATAACTGACCCCTCCTCGTGTTATTATTCGAACCTACTATTGTATAACATGCCCTTTTATATGAGCTTCCACAAAGAGCCCATTTGATCAGAGGGTTACGGTGTGCGATCGTGAGAAATGCAACTACATGGTGGTAACCTTTGTTTGGACCAAAATGGTGGGCTGACCTCATCTCTTTTAATGCATAGCTCCGGCCATTCAGGCCCAAGTCTCACTTGCTGAGCACATTGAATTCAGTAGCCTGTCACAGATATTGCCCTTCAGTTATCTGGGTCTCTGGCTTTCTTGAAGGAGGGAAAAGGCAACAGTTTATGCTACCGTTTAATCCCAAATCGACTACAACACTGAGGACAAGTCCTGGACAAATTCTTTAGTGGTTTTAATATACACTCTACAATAAATATTTTCATCATTTTGTGTAATTTACATTTTTACAGTACAAAATATATTTATATATGTAGAAAAAAGTTTAATTCTGCAAAATCTGCCAATATATCTGGTGAACTGCAGTAACCATTAGGTTATCAATAGCTGCCATGTCTAGCTTCATACTCTCCCGCTGTCTTGACTAATCTCTATTCCTTTTAACATTATTCAGCACTTGACTCTTACTCTTTTTAATTTTAAGTCATCTGTCTGAAGGGAGTGTATAACTAGTGTATTAGAGTCAATGTTTACATACAATGACACAATAAATCCACAAAGAGAGGAAATGTATGGGCACTGGACTGTAAAAGTTAATTTAGCTGGGAGCAGTTGACTGTGATGGTTTCTCCATTGATGTCCCACAGTGGTGCTTTAATCAGCCGCTGCCGGAGCGATGGTGATGTGCATGTTTAGTCCGTTTGTTTGAAGGCTGTGCTGGGACAGCCAGAGGAAGAACTTCAAATGGCCTCCTCTCGCTGAGCATGTGGCCCCTGGGAAGGCGCTTCATGAAGTGGGCCTCTCTCTGATGCTGCTTGGTCTTGGAGGCCCTCCGTGGACGACCTTTACGAGTGAATGCCATGTACCAGCCCTCGTACTTGGCGTTCTGCAGAGCTGTGTAGTTGTTCTCTAGGACGATCTCAGTGAAGATGCAGTCTTTACCTCTGCCTTTCCTCTGGGGAAACAAATAAGAACATCCAAGTCATCTTTCCAGAAAAACTAAACACTTTTAATTCTGTACAATACACTGAAAGTCCTTCAGATAAATCTGTAGACAAAGGTTTATTGTAGATTACCTTTCCAATCAGCTTTCCTCTTTTGTTCATACAGATGTAGTATCCTGTCTTTGCTCCTTTAATGCGAACACGACTTCCAAAGGAGTCGGTCTCCACCTCCAGCTTAGCTGCAAAACAAATACATACAATACATTTTTTTCAATGAATGATTTTGAATGAAGAAGTTTTATTCAACATTATAAATTATTTCTCACTAAACCTCTGGTGTCACATCCCACAAATGGTGTAGATGACAATGATTTTGTAGAAGCCATAAAAATGCACTGATGCAGTGGAGAAAGATTTGAGAAAGTCGTGGACTGTGACATGGTCATAACAAGGAGCAGCGGTTATATTTGGGCCAGTTACAAGAGTGACGCCCACGAAACAGTGACCACGCATCTCAGGATAAAGACAAAAAGACAACAGAGGACAAAAGCAGAAAAACAAAGATGCTGACTTCACCTCTGTCTATAAACTGAGTCATACATTGAGTTGTAAAGCAGCGAAAAGTCTTCACAGAATACAACTCCATTAAGCATTCAGGCGTTAAGATGTTGGGGGCTGAGATGGAAAAATGGCATCAGGCGAAGCTTTGGTGACAGGGATTTTCAAAGGCTCCTACTTACACGCAGTTATAATGTTCTTCAAATTCTCATTAACTGTGACTCAAAGAGGACTTCTCTTTTATTTAGGCTTTATAGAAGTTTAACTTCAGATTAATACGATCCCGGATGACACTTGACAATCTGCGTTAGAGGCATGTTTGGCCTAGAAAAACGGGGATTCATTTGTGGCCTATGTGGTCCAACTACACGACCACCGCGTACCTGCTCCATGCGTAAATAACAACTGGACAATTTAAGTTCTAAACAAACGCGTTCGTGTTTACACGTAAAATGAGTCAATTTAGTCAAATTGGATGTAGTTTGGAGAAGTGTCTTTACCGTGCACCGCGCCGTCCTCCCCGTTGGCGTTGACCCTCTTGTTCGCCAGGACCTGGACGTGCTTCCCGCTGGTGCGGCTGTACAGCTGGTACGTGCGCGTCAGTCTGCGGCTCATCCTGTCCGACAGACGGCTCTGCTCGGTGACATGGTGCTTGAAATTAGGAGGAGACTGTACAGAGCTCTGACGGGCAAACAGACACTGTCATGACTTTCAGGTCTCAGAATATAAGAATATCTGCAAAGTTTGAGGGTGACATGTCATAAAATCCCGTCTAACTCCTACACCTCTAACAAAGTGAAACTTTTGTTTTTACACTTTATATCGGGACGAGCCCTTTCCCACGCTCCACACGTGTTATAACAATTGTATTAAATAAAAGAACATTTCGCTTTTCAGCATATTTGATTTGTAGCCAGTTCTTCAGTTCCCTGTTATAAAACATTTGATTTGTTATGCAGATGGTTCCATCAACTGAGAGATGCTTAATTTGATTCTGTTTTTGGTGACTTAATATACACGAGAAAAAGCATTTAGAATATTAAAGTACCTGTGCGTAAAAGAAAAGAGCCGTGAACTGGAGTAACCTGTTGAAGAAAATAAAACACTGGTTAAATTTCCCTGGTGTGAACCATGTCACATTTGTTAAAAACATTATATTTACTTACAGCCAGCCTAACCTCGATGTTCTCAGCCTCATCTTGTAATAAGTCAAGTATTGCTTCATGAATACTCCACGGATTCGTAGCTGGAGGATTTGTGGAAAGTTTCAGTTCCTCCTGACGGAATTTGTGTGAATGTTCTCTGGGCCAAAAAAGACATCTGAAGATGTCACCGTCCTGTGTCCTGTGCAGGTGGAAAAGGCCTGCGCCGTTTTCTGAGGACGCGTCCTAAAGCCACGAGCAGTGCGCAGTGATCAGGCGCCCTGCTCCAAGGATGTGCCCCTGCCTCCCGCTGGGTCCATCAGCTCCTGATCGTGTCAGCCGCGTCTTCACCAATCCTGATAAACGTTAAAATGTTAGATCCTTCATTGGATTTGAAAGTGAACGTAGGCGCACGTTTTACGCACGATAAAACCATGAGTGTCACGCGGTTAAAGTTTAGTATTGGTAGATTAACAAACAATTCCCGCTTCTGAATTTGCTTTCCATGAAGTTTCACGTGTGATTGGGATGTTCTCTGGTGGATGCGGCGGAGTGAAGCTCCTGCGTCCTCCCACACGTGTTTTTCTTGTGGTTGCCTCTCGTCCACATTCACTCTCCGTCCCCTGACCATTTAAATACCTAAACTTGCGGGAAAGTCACTCTCCTCTGTAGGAGCAGGCGGAGCGATCTGAGGTGGAAGCAATTTGAAACTGAATACTTAATTGAACACTTATTCCACCGCAAATCTAGAAATATATCAATAATTACACGTGCAAAATGTCAAAATGTCATCAGTGAGATTGTCTTTCAAAGTTACACTAAATATATGATCTGAACTAGGATTTT